>JAHZMW010002432.1:0-16537 GCA_027743745.1 Alloscopus bannaensis
TTTTCATTTTCAGAAATGTGATACAGTAGAGTAACGAGGAAGAAGTATTATTATGTTATTAGAATTATTATGGACAGTAAGACATATCCCCACTAAATTTTATTAAAACAAGTTTAGTATTCCGCTAATACTAAACTTGTTAATTTACAAAAATTATCAAACCATACTTGATCCTCATTGACAGGATTAATGATGAGTTGTTAAAAATGCAGAGGAATGTCAGGTTGTTATTACCTGTCAATACATAGGGTACAGTTTGACAATTTATCAAGTGTTCTGTACTTTTCCAATTGGAATGCGCTTATCAATAAAAATCACAGATAAGTGACAATCGAGATATTCATGGTACGAGGTCGTGATATCAAAGATTCTCATTATTGATATTTTAATTAGTGTGTTTAATAAAAATCTTTGAAAATCTGTGGATCGTGGCGTCTAATTCCCGTTGAAGTTCTCGTAAAATTTAATTCGGTCTCGAAAGTGGTCCTCTGCCTCCTCCTGTACCGACTTCTGCACGACGAGTTGATGCTTTCTTTTTGAATTGTCAAATGCGATGAACGGAGAATTTGCTACTGGACTGATAGGAGCATCGTCAACCCCTGGAACTACCAACACATCTTCTGGGCGACTTCCGACGTCAAGATGATCAATAGCACGGGGACGTGGAAGTGGCAATGACTTGAGAATGTTAGCAGCTTCTGAATGATCCATTGTTTGGAACGTTTTGATGACGAGGTTTCGGGCTTGTTCACCTTTCGTTTGGAGGAGTGTATAAAACTTACTCAAAGTCTCATATACGGAAACTTCGGTATCCTGTAATATCATTTTAAAAATTCTCTATCGGTTCGATAGGAGCTTATGCAACAATCTTTACATTAAATACTAAAATCAAATTATCTGGGAAGAGGTGAGATTGAAAAAACAAGCTCACTTACCACTTCGTCTTTGTCCGATTTGCTAAAAATGCCTTCCTTTTGGAGCACGGCGACTGTCATCAAAGTCGCACTGAGCCTTGTCACCTCAACCAGCGCTTCGAGGCCAGCATCGTGATCCGCAAAAGTGACTTTTGGAGCCATTGTGTTTCTAATTTGCACTTTAACTATAACCCCAATTTTAAAAAATCAGTACTTCTCCCGATGTTTGGTGGGCGTACACTCGCGTTTCATGACCAAAGAAATTTTTTACGCGAAATGTCTACACTTCATGTCGCTTTTATTGCATGTCGTTTTATCAGTTCCATTTGGGAGTAACGGGAGATGGGCATCATGCTTGCGCTTATCTTTTACTGTTTGATGGCTGTTTGATGAGAAAATGGGGAGCGATATAACGTGTAATATACAACGCATACAATACGTGATCATCCAAAGCCGGTTCAAGGCTGCGTGAGACTTATCAAGCGGTAGGCAAAACATAAATGAAGATTTATGAACGTAATGCCCATGAACAAAGAGCAAACGCGTGTAATTTTTAAAAGCCTATTTCAAAATACTCTGAATTAAGAAACATAAATGGTTGCCTTCTTCGATAAGCCATGAATTATCTTGCCCTCGGCGGTACTTTATTTCAATTGTTTCTTACGATTCTTCTAATTTGTCATTTCTGGAATAATTTTGTAGTCTGGAGCTGATTTGAGAATAGCCACTGCGCCGGTTTGCATTGTGTCTTGTAGTGCACTGATAAGCAATTCATAGTCCCCCTCCACTCCAGCTTTGGTGAGAAGAAGGGAGTAAAATTGGAATGCCTTCGCTCCATTTCCTGGCTGGGTGTCCTTCATAAGTAAAAGGAAAAATTCACATTCCAACAACAAAAATATGCTCACGTATTTACAGTAAAAGCTCCACAAAGCTTTATACTAACCAACTCGTCGATGTCTGCATCACTAAGAATCTTGCGGAGGCGGGCAATAAGAGCCGCGCTAATGAACGTCCTCTCCGCCAATATCACCAAGTTCTCCTTGAGGTGGTCTCTTTGCCAGCTCCTGCCCTGGACTTTATCAAGGTCCCTTCCACAACTTGACGTAGATTCTTCAACATTGTTTTGAGATGTCTCCTCCAACTTCGTCAAAGTTTTTGGAGGATGACCAGCCTTCAACAGATTGACAGCAGCGAATTGTCTCTGCTCCTCCAAAACCCGAAGAAAGGTCTCGTAAGAGCCTTCCCTCGTCATCAGTATCTCGTATAATTTCAGTGTCATCTTTTCCATGCCATTTTCAGCGTCCTTTGTAAAGAATCGAGTTAGCACAGCAGAATAAAAATGTTCAAAGTTGATATTTAAAAAAAACTCACCAAAATCCAAATCTCGCTCGGGCTCAAAACATCCTCGGCAATTAGTTTGGAGAGAACGAAAGGATTTGCCCTTGTGTACCTCACGAGGGAGGNTCAAAACATCCTCGGCAATTAGTTTGGAGAGAACGAAAGGATTTGCCCTTGTGTACCTCACGAGGGAGGCGAGGTTCGTGGTAATATGATCTTTTTGCCAATATTCCATGGCTTCTCTTATTTTAGTTTTACTCCGCTTCTGTATGAAAGACTACTCTAAACAGGCTTCCTTCCTACACCGGCGAAGAAAAGAAATCAAATGAATTGTGTCAAGAACGCTTATGCGCCTTCTCCGAATTCCGGCATTTTGCAGGATGTGTGATAAGATTAATTGATGATGATAAGTAAATAAAAATTCAGAAAGGAGAGTTGCGTTGGAATGCTGGAAGTACCTGCTCGTTAGCAAATATTTTTTACTTGACTTCATCAACAAGTTACAGGTATGCCTAAAAGTTGGCACAATTATTTGTACTGTACTTGAAAGTTTTGAGTCATCACTGGACAAGATTATATACGTATCAAGAGAAGATAGAGTTGGCGCCATGCAGAAATGTATCATCTTCATCACCATCGCTCCATTCATGGAGAATTACTTCTTGTTGGTTTGTACTTGTACATGCTACAGAAACATCCTTTCAACTCATTGTACATATGTGCGACCGAAATTCGGTCACCGAATCACCAATGTTGGTAAGTATCTTATATGAAAACCGGTCCGACCCTTACCCAAGGAAACAATCATTATTTTACCCCATTAAGCTTGTTAGTTCATGGTCCAGAGTTGATGATACATATATTCCATGCTATCGAGTTTGCATAGTGACAATTTTTCTACTGGCAATATTAATAAGCTTTGTTGCAATGCATGCGTTCAGTTTATTTTCGACAAAACAGAAAACCCTTCTCGTTTATATTGTCACTTCTTAATCATAAAATAATGTCAGTCAGAGTTTTTTTAAAATTGATTAAGAAAATATACAATTTAAGAATGCAACTGTGGCATTGGGTGATCTGTGACCTTACATACTTATGCCGTTGTAACAACAAATGTTTAAAGAAAATTGTCGATAATTACACCGACATTCGTAAAAAATATTTTTAAAAAAAGTCGCTTCTGTGATGTTATTCCGCTCTTCGCAGGAGTCCCCGGCGCTGATCTACACTGCAAATTTCTGCTGGTATTCATGGGCCGATTCAAGAATCATGACGGCCATGGATTGACATTCTTGACGGAGGGCCTTGACCAAAGCGATATAAGCGTTTTCCCCCTTGTTTTCAAATAGTGTGTACAACCTCACTGCTTTTCCGTGTCGAGTCGGTTCAGCATTCTAAACACGTCAAAGTCATTCGCATGAAACTTCCGAATACATCATTTTGGGCGAGGAGAATGTAATTGTAATTGTACCAACTTACCAATTCGTCCAAGTCTGCACTGCTCATTTCTCCCCATAGCCTGGCTAGTAAGGAAGCATTGACACTGGTCATTTCCGCCAATGTCGTAAGGTTTCTTTGAATGTGGACCTTTGTCCACAAGGAAGGCGAGTGTGAATGTGATGTCGCTGGCTTGGAGGATCCCGACCTCAAAACGGAGGCAGCTAGGGTTTGCTGTTGATGCTCCAATATTCTAAGAAGGGCTTCGTACGCTTGCTTTCGGGTCATGAGGATCTGGAACAGTTTGAGCGTCATTTTGTCCCTAGTTGTCTCAGCGTCCTACACAAAGAATGTCACAACCGATTATCACCTCTGCTTTTTACAAGATTTGATTAGTATTGCAATTCCGGAACGAACAGGCTTACCAGCGCCCAGATTTCGCTAGTCTTTAAAATACCCTCGGCAATAAGCTTTGCGAGTACCATGGCGTCAGCCCTGGTGCACTCTGCCAAAGCCGTGAGATTCTGGTTGATGTGCTCCTGTTGCCAAGCTTCCATTTTTTGAAGGTGTATATTTTTTATACTATGTCTAAATATGTATTCAATGATGGTTTTTTAAAGAAATTTGTAGTACGGCTCGTCGTCGGCACTGGCGTTTTTTACAATGCTACGATTTCTGTAATGGAAATGTGCATTATATATTGAGGGAAAAGATGGGCTATCTGTGACGGCAACGATGCTTTCAGGAATTCAATTTAATAACGATGAAAATCCGAAATTACGTCAACAGCAGCAATTGCAAAAGCTTATCTGCTAATATTTGCATTTAATGCGTCATACTATGATACACTTTGTTGATAAGCTTGGAGTAGAGACAGATGAATTGCAAATACTAATACACACAGTTGCAATATTATGCGTCATGGTTTTATGAAGTGGTGACAATGTCTCATCCACAGAATTTTCAACTTGATAATCAGAGTCTATTTGTACAATGCTACCAATGAATAGTATTTCGGGGAATTGAGCCTAGATTTATAATTTATCAAACTGTAGTGCACTAAAACACTAGCAGCTATCTTGGGGTCATGAATCATGACCCCGAGGTAACTCATGACGCATGATGGGTTGCTGAATTTGAGTGAAGCCGAGTTTTTCAACATTTTCAAACAGCGTATCTCGTAAACTTCTTGGGGCACAATGTTACTTCTTGCATATTCCAAATATCACAGTGTAGTTTGAAGTACCTTTCGATACGCCATGAGCTACCGAATGCGATACTTGTCAAATGATGGGAATATACTGTCATTGCTTCAGGGTTCATCTCACACTATTGTCCAGTGTTGCAGACCTTATGTCATCTGGGGTATGTGCCACATGGACTTTGCTGCAATTTTTCTTAGTTCCTCCAAAGAGGAATACTTTCAACTTTAGCAAAAAATAATTCACACACAAGAATGTTGAACACAAAAAACAGCTTACGACCAGGTAATTCAAACTTCATGATGCACGAATTAAAGATCAGATTCAGATTTGCCAATGCACTTTAAAGCTGGCGAGGGAGTGAGATTTAAGTAAAATCGCAGTAAAAAGCAACCAGCTGTTAAACCACTTTGAGTTTACTGTTTATCTTTGTAATCTACATCAAGCTACCACAAACGTTACTTCTAGTAGGTATGTACATATATCCAGAAGTGAAGATAAGAGAGATATTCAGAATGTTGCGATCACACGTTTTTTTGTTTGAAACGTTCGTTTTTACGTTGGCCTCCTACTTTTTTTTGGAGGTTGATATTCTGGAGCCGACCTGAGGACGTGAGCGGCCGCAATTTGTCTCGAGTTTTGGAGGGCCTCAACGAGCGCATTGTAGATGTTTCCTTTCTTGAGGATGAGATCGTAAAAGGTGCTTGCTTTCTCTTTCAGGTTAGACTTTGAATCCTGAAATGCGAAATCGCGTAGAATCCTTAATAAGCGACTGAAAATTGATTTGTAAAAAGTCTTAAAAAGTCTAACGTTAAAAACGGTCTCACCAGTTGCCATATATCATCTTCTCCCAAGACCCCGCCAAACTCGAGAAACGCCACCGTCGTTTTTGTGAGCTCAGTGGAGTTGACCAGTTTGTCGAGATTTTGCTGGATATGTTCTTTTTGCCAGGGCTCCATGTTTACCGGAAAGAACTGTCAAAGTGACACCAAAAAATACTACAGAGATCCTATGAAATCAGTCGCGTATTTAATGACCTATACCACACCCGGTTGCGTGGCTCACTCAAATATTATCTAGTCACTATGTGAAAGAGCTCATGCAGATATGTACATTATAAATGGGTTTTTCCATATTCTAAAAACAAACCAAAGCTCTCGGAGCGTGACATTTAGCCTGCAGATAACGCAGTTTGTATTATAAAAGTGTGTATATTTGTGCTTGTATTAATTATGATAATGGATCTTTATAAAAAATGTACTCTTCGTGTGCACATTTTATATCCTCTAACACGCCCATCAATGTTGAGCTTAAGTGTAACACGTGTGCATAGAGTAGACGCAAAATGCTGATTCTGCAAAAACACCGACAACCGAAGTTCATGGTTTGGCTTAGATTTTTGGTAATACCCGGCCACACCAACCGTTGTTGACTACGTCGACTGTTTTGTGATGTGACGCAATAGTAAACAAAAATACTAGGAACCTGATCCGTCTCACCGTTTAAAAGTCACGTTTCGGTATGAATACCTTTATTCAAATGAATATATGACTAACCGTTGCTTAGCACAATTAAAACATATTTTTAATCTGGTTTTAGTAACTTTAACAAATCATGGATATACAAAAACTCACCTTTTGTATATATTTCTAGAAATAAAAAGCTTTTATCTAGATATTACAGTTTCCATACATTTCTTAGCATAGTTAACTTCTTAATTAAAGGACTTCTCTCATTATTCAAGGAGATTGTAGATGAATATTCATAAGTCTGCATATTAGACATATAGATTCTGGGATGATACAGTATGATTGTTATCAATTTTTACCATTACATGCTAAAAGTTTTTGCAGATAAAGTGGAGCAAATTTCTCTGATAAGGAATGCCAAATAGATATCATTGGAGATAATCAGTAGCAATGATTGCACTCGTGATATATAAAACTACCCCTCTTCTGATGTTCCCAAATGGCAAAATCTAATTTACACAGATATACTGCAAACAGCCATACATAATTTCAATTGCAGAACTCATCATCCTCGAGTTTAATAAAAAATAATGGTTTACACACATTTCTCATGTTAAACAAAAATTTACAATTGAAAAACTTCTGTCGATTAAAGCAGTTATGATTATGCTTAAATTATGTAATTTAAAATATACATCTAAAATCACAGAGTTTTTCTTAATTGACCATGGCTTTATATTCCGCCGCGGATTTGAGGAGCTCCGCAGTCTCTTTTTGCCAGCTCTCGTCGAAGGCCTCAATCAGCCTGGTGTAGAGGTTCTTGTTCTTAGCAAGGAAAAGCTGGTAAAATTTCTCGACCTTGGTGTGCTCATCGGTTTCTGCATCCTAGACACGACAACAGAAGTGATAAATTCTCAAGTCAATGTAAATGGAGACAACAGTACTGAATCTTTACCAAAAGCTTGACGTCTTCCGCATCCAAAATGCCTTCCGTAATCAATGCGACCATCACAACAGGCTTCAGTTTTGTGTGTTCGAGAAGCCCACTCAGGTTGTTTTGAATATGTTCCCTCTGCCATTTTTCCATCGGCAGCTCACTCCTCGTGCTCAATTGGCGTGCAAAGTTGGGAGTACTCATCGTTATTTCGATTTGCAAAAAAATGAAAAAAAACGAGGAGGTTCTTTTCGCGTTGTCGTCTTTTCCAGTGCAAAAGTGGGAAGACTAATAAAAAGCGAAATGTGAAATGGAAAGTAAACAAATTGCGGAAAAATGTGGTTGTCAGCTCGTCAACTGGAGAATATACATAAAAAATTATCTTAGTTTTAATTGACACCTTTTGCATAATATGTGCGAGCTTTGCACAACATCTCTCGTAGGTATATCTGCTAAAAAACGAAATGAAAGTGTTGAGCTGATAACATGAACGTTATGGTTGACAGATGCTCGTGCGAGAGAGATCCATATCATGACAAAGCAATAAATATGCGCGTGGTTTTCTGGTTTCGTTGTTGAGAAATGCACAAACGTTGAGGAATAGTGGAACATGAAGTTTAAATATATGTGCTCTCTTTTAACAAAAAACCGCACATGTGACCTTTACAAATACAAAACACTATTTTGCCGATGCTTTTCAATGTTAAGCTTGTCTTTAAAGTCATATTAATTCATGGAAAATTATTAGAATATTGAATTTTTTTTATTTTGTATCTTTTGAGCTCTTTTTATGTTCTTTTTTATAAAAAATATAAAAAGGCGATTCAGTCTTAAAAGGGCTGCTTCTAGTGTTGTCCTTGCTCCTGAATTTGTGATGCAGAATTCAGGACCCAAACAACGCCAGACTGGTAGGTCTGTGAGAAGAGTTCGATGAGTTGAGTGTACGCATTGAGTTTGTCTTGCATGAGAGCGTAGAACTTGAGTGATTTAAATCCCCGGTTCTTTTCAGCCTCCTGTAAGAAATAATGTCGAATTATAATACTTCAACAGAACTCAATAAAAACCATTAAGAGAAAGGGAGGTGATGCTTAGTTAGATAATTACTTTATTACTGGTCTTACCAATAACCAAATATCCGACATTTCCAGCATGCCCCGGGCCTGACAACCAGCCATGACTGTAGGAGTCAGAGACGTGAGTTCCACCAACTTGTCCATGTTCCGATTGATGTGATCTTTCTGCCATGTTTCCATTTTTGTCTTGGTCCAAGATTTTGAAAAAATTATTAACAACAGCTACGCGAGATTCAGCAGCAATGCTGCGGTGTGAGAATGAGCGGAAGCCGAATGAATGAATGAGAGTCTGCTTCCAAATGGAATCCTTTTAATACAAAAAAATTGGTGACTAAAACGTTTAACTAAACTTTGTTCCGGATTAATCATACCGTCATAACGCTGAACTATGTGAAGTGCGTAAGCACCCATTTCATTGTAAGTGCTTATCGAACAACTACATACGTCATAGTTATCATTGCACGCGATCGTATCAATACGTATGTCTGTGTGAGAAAACAACACGCGGCAGGATGCAGAGGCGACAGCATGAAGAGTGCTGCTGTACAGTATTTTCTATGCAATGATCAGTTTTGTGTTTTATTAATCAACATAACAAATGATTGTTTTACCAAGTAATTCAAGTTGCCATCCTGTTTTTTTCAATCCATATTTACAAAATCGGAGTTAAAAAATGGTAAACATTCCACAAAGTGGCTCAATTACTGGGTAAAAATCAACGAGACTTGATGAACGCAGACATTGCTGTAATCAGATTCACATGGAATCGAATTTGAGTCATCTTATTTGGTTTCTAAATTATTATTAGTCATTTTTGGATTTCAGATGCAATTGAGGAGCACGATCTACTCCAAGCGATTCGCGTCCCGTTCGATGATCCCCGCACCCAATACTTTGAGGCAGGGCTAGACGGCTTTCCAGCATACGGGCTGAGGGAAGGGGCGGACATCAAGTCACACTACAGGTTACACACTTGATTTATATATAGTCGCTCCATGATTAATATTATGCGGGTAGGCGCGCTACACACACTCGGGATTAAAGGAATACTTTTTAAAAAACTTTAAATACTTTACATCATTGCTTATCAAATGAAGCGATATATTCTCACCACCGTCATTTTTCATCCGCTCATTAATCACTATTGATGACTTAATTCGATAAGTATCTCCCCTAAAAATGATCCTGAGCACGCTTTAGCTTGTAATCATATATTAATGCAAGGCATACATCGTTTATCTAATCACACAGGTTATTCCTTCCGGACCGCCTCTATCGCGACTTTGCATTGCTCGCAACGGTGAAGCCGGAGCGGAGGGAGCCTGCCTTTCTCTTTGCCGTTGTGAATCCGATGGACACGATCGTCCAGTTTGGACTCAAGGTAAAATACACAATGTAGCACACATCCACATCCTCCTCACCATCCCGACTTGCATCTGCCAATATAACTTCCAAAAAAAAATCAGTAACTCCACCAAGTTGACTGCACTCCAAACCCGTTCCTCCACAACCAAAGCAGGCACCGTTGTCGTCTTTGTTCGTAGCCGATCCTTCTTGTTCTCATTGCCTCCACCAGATGTCCACCTCCACCTTCGCTCTCCACCTAAACCGAATGAGCAAAACCCATCCTGCAGAAGATCCCATGCTGAGAAGTTTGTCTCAGCTTGCCTCCAAATTCTTCGGAGACAACGACCACACACATAGCTTTAGATCTACTGCATTTAACAGCCTCCTGTGCAAAAAGCGAATCTTACGTGATACTCCGTGATTTTCTCTGTTTCTTATTCCAGATCTCACCAAGTCTGACATCATCTCACCACATGATCTCACTTCTCTACACAGACTACAACAGTCACCTCGTCACCCAAACGTTGGCCTCCTTTGAGGTCCCGCTGATGACACGCAAGTGGAATCGGTTCGCTCTCAAGGTATACTCCCTGATACTACTCTTCACGCATCATTTCACAGAAGAATCAAATCCATTAAATTAATTCAACTCGCTTCACACAAATCATTCCACTCTCGGGAAAAAGGTTGTATTGCATGCATTTTGATGCACTATCATAGGCGCGCTTACATGTCAGCAAAAATATAAATAATGTTTGTGAGATGATGATGAAAAAATGATGATGCGATTTAATTTTTTTCTATCGCTCCACGTCCATTGATGCGTGAAATGGGCTTTATAATCCAGAAAAATCATGTTTTTTACATTATAGCAAACCTGTTTCATCATCGTATAGTGTAGACTTTAATGTAGCTCACAGGCATCTTTCGTAGACAAAGATTTGAACAATCATCCACAAATAAAAAGAGGACGAGCATGTATTAATATTATCAACATTGCCGAGGAAAAAATGATGTAATCCTGAGCTCATGATGTAAAAATTCTATTTTTATGCTAACAGCTTCTCTTTCCTCTTGATGAAGACATAACTGTCAAAGTATATCGACTTTTCAATGATCAGTCAAATAACAAGTTTAATGGAATAATTCTAGCAATTTTCGCAGTCTCTTGCTGGAGGTCAATATAAAAAATTATAGTTATTAAAATCACAGGCTAATCCCAAGTGAATTACTCAAATGAACCAGATTTTTAAAAAACAACAAAGGTTGACGTGATGATTTATATAAATAATCCTTATTTGCATAAAGAGTAGAGACCAGATTGGGAATATCGTCGAGTCTGACATTTGTATTGGATTTTCATGTGATTTTTTTAAAATTTATCTTTTTTACTAGGTGATTGGCGACAACGTCACATTGTTCCTCAACTGTCGGGAGCACAGCTCCCAGATTGCGATGCGTAACCCGAAAGAACTCTCCTTTGACTCTGCGTCCACACTCTACATTGGTCAAGCAGGGCCGATTCTCAAGGGCAACTATCAGGTAACGAGTGGTTTTATATTTACATTTTCCAACAGCGACAAAAATTTGGCGACTTGCGTTTTCTCACCGAAACGAAGACACAACTTTTAATTAGAGCGCTTGGGTGAGTACAGTAATTAAAATGTGAGTTACATAAATGCAAACTGAAGTGGAAAACTAGATTTTTTATTCGAAACATTTTCCGTACGCTTTGGCACTCATCTCCTTTCCTTCCACTTCGTCATCTCTCAAAAAAATATTGCAACACACACAAGGAGCAAAAGTTTTGAGGCAACAAACATCCAAAACATCACATCCTCAAACAGAATTCTGCACGTTCTGCATTGCATTTTGATAGGATACCTTCACCCACAAAAAACCTCGTCGATTCCAGCGAAAAGAGAACTCCAACTTCAGCTCTCTCGCCTAGGGTGATGCTGATGTGATAGTCACTCTTTGCTTGAATGGACACACACATTTCAGCAAACGAGAGACGAAAACCCTGAGCGAAAAACACGGCTTCACATGAGCTTATTGGAACAGAAATCTCTGACATTTTTCCCGTGTTCTCTTTCTCTCTCCTTCTTTTGCTTCTTCTCTTAAAAATGTGCAATAATCCACGTCGTCCCCTTGCTCTAAGTCGACTTTACAATCCGACAGTATATCACAAAATCTGGAAAGCAGCTAATGTATATATTCCCGTCACATTGTGAACTTGTATCACGGATTTCAGCAAGAGGAGCACAGAAAACAGTGAAGAACCTCACTTTTTTTCTGCTGATCGAAGCTCTTCTCTTTTTTAAAGCGATTACACCAAACAAAAGGATTTTTTTTTCAGAGGGTACACACAAGTCATACACTTCCATGAACGTCACCCATGTAATAAAATGGCTTCACGAAACAAGTCCTTTACCAACTCTAACATGTCAAATGCTCAGACTTCTTTCTCAAGACGACCTCTTTGCTATAGATATTCAGAAAAAAAGGCTTTGAGTGAAAGTCTCTCTCTTGACTTATACTAATGGGCTGTTGTGTTCTGGAATTGTGATCCTGAAATTAATCAAACTCGCCTACCTTCTCCTTTCACGTACCCTTAAAAGTTTCCAATATTCCTCTGGACTTCTAAGAGAATGTCTAGACTTGAAACGCACGCACATTTCTCTCCCTGTTTTTTTTTCGACTGGATTTCTCGGAACGAGCCATGCAACAACATCAACTACTGCAACCGTAAGCTTCCACTCGATTTTCCCTTTGAAAGATCCAAAACTGATGAAACCCTTTGCAAAAAGGGCTCGTGCCAGCTGTTATCAGATGATGATGAGACGAAGAAGCGCTCTCGCGGATCTCTTCCAAGGAGACTCACCGTAATATCACGTGTATCCTTTATCCCAGGCGTATTTTTTCCATTTTTCTTCTGGTCTCTGCACAAAGAAATTCTATTTTCTCGATACTGATACCACACGTACGCGCACCATTCAATTGAGTGGTAACACATACACAGACGTAGATTATATTCCATCCGTTTCCTCACTCGCCACACATATACACTACGTATTTTGTATGTGCTCTCTCCGTTTCTTGTGTGAGCTTCAAATATATTCAAAAAAAGAAGCAGAGAATAAAAAAATGACAATGACAACTCACCTAAAAAGCCTTCTTCTCTTCATCCCTTTTGTACTCATCGACATTTCTTCTTCTTCCTCCGGATAATCAGCTTTTCTCTAGGAAATCAAAACCCTTTCGTTTCACTAAAAAGTGGAGGGAGAAAAAGAGAGTTCCTGTCTACATTTTCCTTTACTCTGGAGGACGAAATGTCGTCACTTCTTTGTCGATAGCAAATTGTTACAATTTTTTGGAGTTGTCAGCAGAAAAAATGTATTCCTCTCTTCCTCTCGTTTTTTCTTCATATTTTGTAGGAAAGAAGTTCAAGTTCAAGAGATGACCAGTCCAAAAAGAGGTTCGCATTTTTACAGCAGAAACGACGACAAAAATGAGCATTTTTGGCTTTTTTCTTGCTTGACTTCTTTTAAGTGTCTTTAACTCTGGTGATAAGGCTCTCTGTGATGTATTTTTAACGAGTTAAAAGACTTTTTAATGCTCGGATTAGGCGATGAAATTATATAAAAAGAAGAGTCAGAGAGAAGGAATAAAATATCAAGTAAGCTTGCACTGAAGGAATAAGCAAAGAAAATTGTGTCGTCTTAAGTGAAAATGCTTTTAACACAAACAGAAAGAAAGAGTATTAGCCTAGTTTTTCACTTAAGGAATAAAAAAAGTTCTCTGGTTATAAAAAATGAAAATCGTTTCTCGTTTTTCTTGCGGTAAGGGGGACAACTGGTGTTATAAACTTTTTTGTTGCTATTTCGCTTGAGGAGAAGGCGGAGGACTGGCGAGAAATTGTTGAAAATATGTTAAACATATTTTAATAGCCACACACAAGCAATATATCCGCTAAGCTGGTGTATCCTACCGGAAAAAGAAAGTTGTGAAGGAGAAGTTACGAGAGAGAGAAAGTTTAGGAAAAATGATAATAACATGTAATGTTTACATTAAAAGTGGGGAAAGTGAAAGTCATCCTCTGGAGAAAGTGAGAGAGATTTTTTCCTGACTACGTACAGAAAAAAATTATCTCTCTCTGGGGCGACCTGTCCCGTTTGCTCCAGCAGCCTGTCTCTCGAGAATTTAACAAGAGAAAGCTTGCTGTGTGTACCAAAGTTTCCACACAGAGTGAAAGTGAAAAGCTGTACATACATGAATGAAACTCTCTCTCTCTGTAGAAAGCACACTCCATTTTTTTCCTCCTCCGCTCTTTTCTGGAGTCTCGCGCTGGGATTCCAGTCTCAGTCTGTAACTCTTCTGCACACAAGCATCGTCTCTCGTTCGTGTGTTTCACTGGAGAAAAGAGAGAAAGCTCCTTTTTCCCATTGTTCCCTTCCGAAACTGGATACTCTCTGCCTTACCAACCAATATATCTTTTCTTTCTGGAAAATATGAAACCGGAGAGAGGCACACGACGAGGAGGACGACGATACCGCAAACACTCTTCCTGTGTGTTCCCTTAAAAAAATGTTTCCGGTTTAAATGAGACACTTTCCTCAGACACAAGCGGTGCTCACAAATCATAAAATTTATAAAGCTGCTGATATATATTTTGTCGCCACTCTTGTTTCCGGTTTACTAAAAATTTCTTCAAAGTCAGAGGGAGCTGGAGAGGAACTTCTAGAAAAAGTTTTCATGCGCGTACATTCCCTCCAGAGAGATTTTCTGGCTACACCGTTTTTCCTCGTAATATCATGGAATACATGGGAACACGGCGAAACACTTGTGTGGCTTTACTCTCTGTAATCAACTAAAAAACTAGAGAGAGAAGGTGCTCACAAATCATAAAATTTATAAAGCTGCTGATATATATTTTGTCGCCACTCTTGTTTCCGGTTTACTAAAAATTTCTTCAAAGTCAGAGGGAGCAGGAGAGGAACTCCTAGAAAAAGTTTTCATACGCGTACATTCCCTCCAGAGAGGTTTTCTGGCTACACCGTTTTTCCTCGTAATATCATGGAATACATGGGAACACGGCGAAACACTTGTGTGGCTTTACTCTCTGTAATCAACTAAAAAACGAGAGAGAGAAAATCGGGAAAGAGAGAATCTTCATCCGGAAAAAGGTTTCGTTTCTCATACATTCATTTCTTGTTATCTCTTCCAATATAGACAGAGAGACGCTTGTACATTTTTATGGACTATTTTTGTGTTTTGGAACATCTGGCGATTTTGTCTCAGTGAGAGAGTGAGCTTCCCGTTTGATTACTGGAGAGAGAGAGGGAAGATTTTATTGACTTTTCACTCGAGACTCTGAAGTGGTGGAGAGGGATACGCGTGTTTTGTGTGGAAAATGGATTTGTGTGAGTGTCGAGTGTGTTTGTGTAGCAAATGCGTCTCCTGATTATCCACAACAGGAGTACACCTATTTTGTAAAATGGTTTTGATGCCGAGCCACAGTTGGGGTGAAGATAACAAGTGAGAGAGAAAGGGAACGAAGAGTGTCGTGTGTGTGTGTCAGTGCAAACAGTGATTGACATGAGGAAGTCAAATGCATAAAAATAGCTCCAAGACACTTTTTTCTTGGGTGGCCGACAACAGGGTCTGAGGTTGACAGAATGAGGTTAGCAAATACATTTGTCGACAGGAAGATTTTGTTGGGAAGGAAAAGGTACACGATTCCTGTTAACAAGTGATCCAATAATCTGAAAAGGGTTTGGAAAGAAAATCCTCATGTTTGACCGGCATTTTAAGGAGTGAGGATGGAAATATATGGATTTGTTTTTTTATCAACGAGCTCTGCTAAAAACGGAAAAGAAAAACGAGCAAGCAATAAATATGCATTACTTGTTTCTCCCATTCTTGATGAGGTGAAGTGCTTAATGGAAAGTGATAAGCATCCTACACCAATCCTTTTCAATACTGTGTGCTTCCACTGGAAAGCGATACATTTTCGGTGAGAGCAATCTGTTCGAATTACACACAAGCGATCATCATCGTCGTCATCATCATCAAGCGGAGCATGGGCTCTGACTCTCTCAAAGTGGCCGTAAAAAATAACGTGTTTTTTCTTCGCCTTTTGGTGGCTCGCGAGTCTGTTCCTGACTTTTTCCAGTTTCTCTCGTCTTACCTATTAAAAGAATCTCAAGCTTCTGAAAAAAAAATCGACTGAGAAGAAAAAGTTGGGAGAGAAGCATCAGGTTCATCATTACTCATTCATGAGAATAACACGTCGTCGTTACACACATCCACTCTCTTCCCGAAACTAGTGCTCTAGAAGTTCCCCTGGAAAAAAATAAGTGGAGAATTTATATCGGATAGAGAGAAAGAGAGAAAAAAAGAAATTCATCCTAATTTCTTTTCAGAGAGATGCTTACGGGAGCGAATGTGTGTGCAACAAGCAGCACATATACTTTCTCTCTCTCTCCATTCTTTTTTTAGAAAACAATAAAAAAATCGGAAGAATATTCACATTCACAGACACACACACAATGGAAATGAATAATTTGCTCTGTTCAAGAATAGTACGTGAGAATTTTTTGGAGAGGAAGGCCATGCATGTACCCAGAAGCATATTTTTCTCTTCTGGAGACGGTAATAATAAGAAATACTGAAAAAATGAGCCTCTGGAGAGAAGAAGAGAGAGAGGAACGTGCTTGAGAGGAATGTAAATGAAAGCTCATCTACTTCTCCGACCGATTACTCCATATCTTTCTCTCCACTCTTGCACACACTCCTTCAACTCCTCCGCAAAAAACATAAG
>JAHZMW010002433.1:0-19711 GCA_027743745.1 Alloscopus bannaensis
GATGAGCGTGAGAGAGGTCGTAAAAATAAAAGCCGTACCTCTGGACAAAACCCTGTGGGCATCGGCATCAAATAACTTGTCTTTTTGTTATGCATACACTTTCATCATCGCCAGCTTCTGTGATTTGGACAGAACCACCGGATCGCTTAGCGTAAACCTTACGTAATTTGATGGTTTGGAACGAGGTGCCTCTCCGCCACAATGAATGAAATATGGTTGCCTTTGTTTTCTCAAATGAAGTGTAGATGATTATTTCTGTTAAAAACTAAGTTTGAAATGAAAACTATCAGTAATGACGTACAACGACTGTTTAGAAGTGGTTATTTATATTTATGGATACCTACATATGCGTGCATGACTTTTGTTAAGCGTATGTTTTTTTTTTATTGATTTTTCACTTTATTTCCCGTTATTGTTCCCATACATAAGAGAGTACAGGTTCAAAGATTAAAACTATGACACACCATGACATGAGTGTAAACTGTTGTCTTAAACCAACACACTTAAGGGTAATGTAAATAAACTAGTAAGAGAATACTCAAAATATTTGTAAATGAAATATAACTCACTTTTCGTTTCCTTCCGATGATGTCTACCTATTGTATCAAACTTGTGTGTTGATTTTGTATAGCGTTACAAATCACAGCGAAACTGTTATAAATTGATATAAGCGTACTTAAAAACAAAGTAAAGTAAGTCAAAAGTTTAAAACCTCTGAGCCTTTGTTCATGTTTGCTCAGCTTTCATACATCTTTCTGTCGAGATTTGTGTACTATAACTCGGAATGAACTGCGGAGTGATACTTGGATAATATTTTTGGTGTACACGTGATATTTTGGAATTGTAAGGTTATGGAGTGAAATTATACGATAAGGCAAAGGTTCATGCATGGGTGTGTGTAAATGAAAGATTAGGACTCAAAAGTTTCTTTCAAAGCAAGTGTGTGTTGGTCTTCAGATGACAATTTCATCCTGAGAGGAAAGTCCTTCATCAGTCTCGACGCTGCTCACGGAGTCATCATCACTGGGAATGGACGAGGCTAAATTGATTGATTGGCCGTCATCGGAGGAGTACTGAGTCGCAACTTCTCCGTCGACGGCCACTTCGACGCAGCCCCATCCAACAGCATCGCGGTTGAAGCCAAGTCCAGATTTGAGGAAGACCGGAACATTGTCTACCACATATGCTTGTTGTGTCTCCACAAAGTCCTTCAACACCTTCCTGCATTTCAATCGGAAACACATGAGTAATAATACATCAAAAGAATCTTGAAGGGAGAACTACGTGGAAAGAATTTAAAATGAGCATACCAAGCCTCTGGACAAGCCACAGTGTGAACCTTGGGCAACGGAAAGCCATTGAAACAGCCTCCAGCAACAAGAGTGTATGCTCCCATATCACCAAACATGATCCACTCCCCCACTGTCATTTTAGGGAGGTATTCGCTAATGCAAACTTGATCCAAGCCGTCGCAAGTTGGTCCCCAAATGGAGCACTCGAATTGATTGGTTCCTGGTTCCTGGATAAGTTTCATGGTTTACATATTGAATTTCTTCAAAATTCTAGGCATTTCAAAGGATAGTATGCTTTAAATACAACGAAGACTTACTGGAATGGTCAAAGGTTCGGGGTGAACCACAGCATGGTCATACATGATGCAGTTGAAACTTCCATAAATGCCATCGCTGGGAATTTTTTAAATTAATAATCTGGTTGTAAAAAGTTGATGATGATTCTATTGATGTTGATATTAATTGAACTCACTTGATGTAGTACATGTAGCGGGTGACATCCTCCTTCACTTCACGAATGGAATGAACTTGGGTGACAAGCGTGAAGGCAGACGCGACGTAGTAACGGCCCGGCTCTGCAATTACCTCCACTCCACAACCTACAGGAAAGAATTGATCCAATGCGTTGTTCACGATGCCCGCAATCTGTTTCGAGATAAATTACAATGGATTAAATAGAGGTATGATTTTTTTTACTTTAAAACTAAGTAAAAGATGGTCTCGAAAAATCTGAACCTCTGTAAGGGAAGTTCCAGCATTCCCTGGAAAGCCACCACCAATGTCGAGTAGGTTAAAATCAAAGCCCAGTTGTTCAGCAGCATAGTCAAAGAGCAATCGCGCTGATCTTATGGCACGTAAAAATACGGGTGGATCCATGCAACCAGATCCAACATGGAAGCTCACTCCAACCACGGTCAAGTCCAAGCTTTTGGCAATGTTCAGCAGATCGATGGCCTCTCGAACACTCACTCCAAACTTCATGCCCAGTGGACACTGAGCCTTCTCGGCCTCACAAATAATCCGAACCACAAGCCTGTAGGAATATTGCAAATTATTTCATGTCGTAGAAAATAAAGCGAACAGTGATTCATGAAAAGACTATATCATATATAGCTACTTTTTAAAATTATTTTTATTACTTTGCCCCAGGAAGGTATTGCTTCAGTTTGAGGAGTTCGGTTTCACTGTCGAAAGTTACAGTTCGCACGCCAGATTCAGCAGCAGCCACAATATGAGATCTTGGCTTCGCTGGATTGGCATAGATGATGTCCGTTGGAGGAACACCAAGATTCAACACCTTACGCATTTCAACCTGTGTTCCGAGTACAGTAAAGAAAATACTTCTTTGCAACATTTATCCAATAAATTTGGAAAAACTCCTTATGTAATTTATGGTTTTATACCTTTGAGGCACAATCAAATCCAGCTCCCAGTCCAGCTAAAGCTCCCAGCACCAGGGGAGAGTCGTTGCATTTAACAGCTACAAGGAAAGTATATTTTACTAATTATTGCTTGCATAGCTCCGCACATGCGGTGATAACAATGGGAGGGAGAATTAATAAGTACCATAAAATGGGCGAACCCTTGGCATGTGAGTTAACCACTCATCATGCTTAATGATGATTTCACCAATGTCGCACACGAAGAAAGGTTCTTCCAACTTCTGCAATTAGTTTACACAAATTGTTCCATTATACTGGCAATTTCACTGGCAAAGTGCGCGCAGAGAGAGCCACTTACATGCTCCTGAATCAGATTAGAAGCCACGAGCCGAATGTCAGGATTGGTGGGCAAAAGCCGGAGTCGTTCATTGTCAAACAGAATTTCCATCATGGAAAGATTTGAAGCGTTGTTGTGATCAGTTAAATCCGTAGACATGTCCATTTCAAAGCCGTGTGAGTCTGAGACCTGAGTATCAGACATTCAATACAGGTATTACATTAAGTCTCAAACCTCAAAATACGCTGTTCAAAGTCCTATTTTACAATGAATTAAAGTGCATGTTTCCTCATCACTTCAGTTATGGTTTTGTTGTCACTGAAGCAGTGACTACAAGGTTAGGTAATTATCAAAAGCCAGACAACCTTTATCTGATGAATGACTTGCTCTGGGACATTTGTGTTTGACACTCATTGCAAATATTTTTTTACATGTCTGGAAGTCTCTGGGAAATGTCGTTTAAAACAGTAAAGTAAAAATAAGTAACCCCACAAATATTTATTTTTAATGCAACCGGTCAGATCCATAAAAAAAGTTTACATCACTCGCTACCCTTGCTGCAATCAGAACTCCGCATTTAGTGGACAATAAAAGCATTTCGAAACTTCTTGTTTAGATTGCCGTTTCTTACTCATTTCAAAGGTAGCTTTCCCTGAGTACTCAGAATTTCACTGACGATATACTATTTCATTACTATTCACGAGTACACATAATAAATTGCATTTTAGCTGACACGACGACCCGCAACCACGCTGCAAATTCATGAATTTGCTCGCCACTGCGCATTATGTACTTCTCACGACGACAGATTCAAGCGAATCCGTGCATGCGTCATATAATGAGACAGAAGGTCTTTGGTCCTGCGATTAATTATGTACATTTTCATCCGTCTGCTTCAGACTAGTTTAATGAATGGAGGAAAAACACTGAATGAGATGAATGTTGTATGCAACAATCTACACGTTCGCCATGTTTACTTGAATGAAGTTGCACACTGCATGCTTGGAAAACAAGAGCTACCTACCAATTGCATACCTACATGACACCTCTTTCAAAGCATTTCGGTCGGTATCCTTCTATTCCAATTCAAATTGATTTCATAAAATTGAATTTGAGAAAAATGTGAAGTTTTAAAACCCTTGCTTTATGCTTACAAACCGAAGTAATAATTGGCTCTACGAGAAATTTTTCCGTAAAAGGTAAAATTACCAGTCAGAGGTCTGGAAAGCATGTACTATACCGGGCACTGGTAAATAGTACCATTATTCCATGAACTTTGGTGGCCAGCGTTAGCTTGGCGCACACCTATCGGCAGCCACACCACCTTTTTCATTTCAATCCTCCATCAAGTCCTAATGACTTTTGATTCTAGACTTTTAGACACTTTAGATAATTACTGATACGAAGACGACAGCTCTGGTCTTCGCCCTTCTTATCGATCAGGTCTACTAGTGTCTTCAAGGAGATCAACTGACCAGCTTTCATACTGGATTTAATCTGTATCGTACATCCTTCCTTAAACAGCTACTGATTAAATAAAACCAATATTTTAATGAACCCTGAAGTGGAGCATGAATGCATATATACATACCTACACTGATTATTCGACGGTCCATGCATTCCACAATGATCGAACCATTAAGAACTTTAGTATTAACGCGACTGATGATATGCATGGGACAACCATTACGGGGTTGTGCTGCTTGTGCATGACATTTACATGCACGGAGTAATAGGGAAAAATAAATGTACTTCACGGTGACAGAACTTTTCTCTGCTTAGCATAATGTACATGTAAATACGATGCTACTGTGAAAACGTATACACTGTAACATTCCGTTGTGTGGTGCATGATTTGGCGACATGTTACTCAGCACTCATTTCATTTAAGATGCTTAACTCTTGTACTTAGTAAAATGCTTTGCAAATATATATTTGCAGGCGTATTCAGGGAAAATTTTAAGTCTCTAGCGAGATTCTAGCCTGCAATCTGCAAATTGAGCTTCTTATCAACGTTCNTCATTTAAGATGCTTAACTCTTGTACTTAGTAAAATGCTTTGCAAATATATATTTGCAGGCGTATTCAGGGAAAATTTTAAGTCTCTAGCGAGATTCTAGCCTGCAATCTGCAAATTCAGCTTCTTATCAACGTTCTTTTGTGGTTAACTTTTGCACGGTTCAAAGCTAAAATTGCTCTTGTGCGTCACACCTTGAAATTTTAATCTACAGCAGTAACGTCTCTCCTTTAATTACGAAAGTTTTGAACTTTAAACCATCATTTCGGCAATAGAAGTGTGAAATGTGACATGGCATAACCTTCCGAAGCTATGCCCACAAATGCCGACTAAGCAGTCGTAAATTTCACATTACACTCTAGACGCGTCTACTTCTCAGGACGACGACTCTTAGTAGGCATATATAATTTATGAAACCAACTTTACAATTAAACTTTACAATTGTGCGATAAACATCTTAAAGCATACATGCAAGGCGTTTGCGTTTGCAATTTGTTACAAAATAAGCAGGCCTACCTTTTGATTTTCCTTGAGGATCTGGTAAAAATCGTTGAATGTTAAAACAGACTAAAACTTTTCACTTGTGTAAATTGCTTTCCGAGACTGTGTGGTGAAGTGTGTGTGCAGAGCCGAGCCAGCTTCAAGAAGCAGTTGTCACTTCGTCGATTCCTTATTGAAAACTGAAGCTCTGCTCAATTCAACGACAGATTTGTCACCAAAAACTGACTTTATATGCTGGAGTTTACTACATTCATGGAGGCTGGATGCATGCATGCATATTATGCAGACTAAAGAATAACGTTATATTAAATGAGTAGATATGATAATTGTAACAAACTGCTAATGTAGCAAGGTAGGTTTTAGTTTTATTTCATTTGGGGAAGCTTCAACAAGACGATGTCGTCCAAGACAAGGAGCACTGTGTAGATCAAGTGAACCCACTTGTGGAAGCGATAAATGCCAGTGTCAGCCAGTAATGTCTCATGATCTTTGTCGTGATACACTTTTCATATAAGGTGGTCTCTGGTTTCCACTTGAAGTGTGACTTCTTGTCCTAGATGTAGAATGACGTGAAGACAGGACCAATAATAACGTGTATTATAACTTATGTATAAGTGTAGCGTTCAAAAGACAAATGATTCAGGTACATCTTCCTTTTGATTTTCATAAACGATATAACGCTGACATGCGTCCTCAAAAATATAAGGCAGCAACATCATGGAACAAAATGGAGCCCAGGCGAACTGAAACACGAAGGATGATTCATACATGGTGTCTAGTTTTGTTGAGCGTTTCTATCCGAATGAGAACCAAGGTAAAGTCACCCACAGCTCATGCCAATGGATTAAGTTCAGCAAATCAAAGTAATGTGTTCTTATTCATTCCAGCAATTGCAAATTTGCTCCATGCAAAAGAACTATTTTATGTAAATCTCGAAAGCACGAATACATGAAAGCTAGTTTATAGCATTGCCGCAATGCTCAGAGTATGAGGGCGTACATTCAAGCGACGCAGCAGAAAGTTGAGATTGGGAGAAAGTCTTCATTGTTAAGAAGCGGTATTGGAAAATGGAAAATCTTGCTGTGTCTGGTCGAACTTGATTTATTCGTACAAACGCAGATGTGAAAGCCGTGATCTGTGCTCTTGGTTCCAATGTATTAAGGGTAATTACGTTACATTCATTGCGGTAATTAACTATAATATACCTACCTACAAATGAATAGGTACATATGCAAGGGTTGATGAGTTCGTATCCAAATATGCACTTTGTGTGAGAATAACTTGAGAATTGGTTGAAACAAGTTTAGGAATGCGCAGACAGTCGGTACTAACTATACTCACCTCCTTTCAAATACACAATTTAATACACTTTATACTTGTTGTGACCAGATTCTGCATCGATATTATGTAGGTCACTGCAAGAATACGCCGGTTTTACCGGGTTTCTTTTATTGGGACTGGGACGCATTTCCAAAGAACTGAAAATGACACTTCAGAGAAAAATAGCCAGACAACGCTTGTTCAATTGATTGACGTCTGCAGCTCATACATGTACCCAGCTAGAACTCGCTCCATCCGTATTACCTTCTCGAGCAGAAAAGGGAATGGAAATACCTAAATGAAATCTGATATGGAGCACTCACATTATAAAGCACAAAGTTCAAACTGGTAAATGTGAGACTGCGTGATATCAATAATAGGTTTGACGTAGGCAGCCCCGTGAACTCAAAACTGGGATCCTAAAATGTTGAAGGAAAGGCTGGTGGAAAGGCGTATCGATATGACTTCCACAGTAGCTTGGATTTTTGTTAAAACTAAGTAAATGGAAAACATAATTTCTCGGGGATCTTTGCCTAAAAATAGTCACAGTACGTCTTACGTTTCCTTCAAGTAGTTTAGAGTTAGACATTTTGTTTAGGTAAAAGTCATAAGCAATAACTCGTGCTGGTTCGGGTACTTTTAAGAATACGTGATATCGTTTGAAATCCTCAGCTTTTATGTTTTACTTTGCAATTTTATTTTTCCTGCAAACTGCTTCATATTGCACATAATGTACATTAACTGGGCTCCAAGAGATACTTTTGTATTTATTGGGACTCGCAGAATGCGGTTCAATTCAGTTATATCCAGTTCTTCTCACTTGCCTGCAAGATTCGCTGCTATAGTCCACAGAGAGAAATGCATGCAACAACCGTATGAAACGTATGCATATTACTTACGAACTTCAGTATAATTTTGGACTTCCACCCATTTTTACAAGTGTCATGTATGGTGTTAATTACAGCACAAGTAGCAGCTGCATGACCTTTTGCTTCCACCGCACACCATTCCGTCTTATCAGATCTCTAGGGTAGATGTGCATGAATCATTAACAATAATACTGGTAACATGAGTAATTTGTTCTTTAATTTGTTAGACAAAATTTTTCGGGGTTCTCGCGATTCACAAGTGTTTGCCCGTTGTCTTTTCTAGAGAATGAATCAAAGAGAAGCATGAATCATGACATTAGTCAACAACTTTTTCGACTTTGGCATATTGCTAACCGATATACGCAGGTGTTACTACATTACTTATCCATATTTCTCAGCAAATGTCAGCATAACTATTTACAATTTCATTTTCAAACTCAACTTAGCACTTAGACACATTTAGTGGCTACAAGTGTGTCATAAAACGCTTTTCGGGGCGATATAAATTCTCATTCTTGAAAAAAATGTGTCATAACAAATAACATAAAATTCAATAGGATAATCGGATGAATAAACGGTTTTATGTGGTCTTAAAAATCTAGAAATTTTTTTATATAGAGCTCCAATAGTTAAAGGTACTGTTTTCAAAAACAAATCCTGAATATACAACAAAGTGAGAAGAAAAAGTTTTGCTATCATGCAGCAGCAGATAGTTTGGCTAGTATTTTTCTAGCTGCCGATTTGCATGCTCATTTCCCAATTACTATGTAGTAAAGTAAGTATGCATCACTGTAATCAATTAAAATTAGATGTTGAAGTTTACACTGTAAACTTTACAGTTCATTTGCCGGATTTGATCTTTGTCTAACAGTGAATCGTCCTCAGGATAAAAACCACATTAATTAACCGACTGATTGTTTTGCATCCGCTGTTCTACAACTGCAGGTGTTGATTTCAAACGCAAGCTAAGTGTATCGCAATGAACATAGGTTATACTGCCCTTTAAACGTAAATGTATGTACATAAGTATCATCGTAGGTCCTCTAGTGTTGAAGTTTAAAAAAATATATATTTAAAATATTCGTAATGCATCAGTACATTAACATTACTTACCGAGGTACATACTCACAGAAGCTGCAGAAGGGTGAAGCTTTGATAACTTTAACAAAGGAAAACTGGCCTGTTTCACATCCTTCCATAAACTCCTTCATGTCGGCAGTCGGCATTCAACAGTCTAGACTAATAACGACTTATTTGACGTGAAAGACTTGATGGAGTTTTTACTATGTAGTTGCATAATGCAACTTGCATTCGTATTTTGGATGTATCGCATTTATGCAGTTTTCACTTTCAACTTTGTCATCCCACCCCTGTCAATGTCATTTTTGGTTATATGTAAATCGCTCGGGTTTCAGAATTAGTTTAGATCATTAAACGGGAGTTTCTAATAAAGTGATGTAGACCAATGTGTGCTGGATCGAATGAGTTTTTGGTACTAGAAGCAATTACAATTAAAAAATAATTATAAAAACTTTTTAAAAAATCATCCATGTGCTAACTTTACTTATTGTAATTGTAATTCTTTGCGAGCATAATATCTACACACCGTTGCACTATCTTTTACATTCATGAAACTTTGAAACGTCTTCTGACGTTTATCACCGTGTTGATTCTCTTCAACTGTGGTATGTGCAAGATGGGCTACCTTCGTTAGTATTATCATTGTTTGATATTGAGCTAGCTTGTGAATAAGGTACTAAGTTTGCTTGCTCCTTCATTTTATGCGAACTTCAATCAAGTTTAAGAATTTCTCGCCAAATTTATGTAATTAAAACCGTTGACTTCGCATGGTTTTGCCCTACGAAAAATTCGTCAACATTGAATACAGATACGCACATATGCAAATATTTTTTGAAACATGCGGATTATCTTCCTATTATGCATATTATGTACATACGTTTGTTAAAAAAGAATAACAATCAACATTGCTGCTGCTTACTAAATCGCTTGTAACTTAATTATTACCTTATTCCATGCAGCTTGTTAAAACGAACTCTTCTCATGTATTTTTATGCAGAGTTCATTGCATATCATCATGCTGTCATCATATGAGAATTACCCCGTTCAGCGTCTGTTTCATCAAGCATTAGGACTCGAGAATGCATTCTCATTCACATCATTCGAATGATGTGAGCTCCCTCAACAAACAAAGTAAGTCCTGGTACCTTGGTCTTCAGCAGGGTATTTATGGAACCTGCAGATTGCGGATACATCATACTCGTCAACATCAGCATCCGATACCAGAGCGTTTACAACTCGGAGAATAACTCTATTCAAGTCCGTCACCTACGAACTACATTCATACAGCATGCGTCCCTCCTCGAGTAGCGTCCTTCTGTTCACTTAGATATATATTATGCATCTTTATGCCCGTACTTTTCGTTTTCGAAGCCCTTTGTAAACTCTTCGCATACAGTTTTGAGCTTAGCAAGCACGTTTTCAGAATAATCCGTGATCCATCTAGAAATCTACAGCAGAGGAATACAGCCCTAGAATCAAATTATGCTGTATGTCTGAGGTTCGTAATTTATTTTCCAACAAATACTGTGGACACCATTTCATAGCGTGGATACTTTGGTGGAAGGATTGCATGAAGCCACAAACTTGAAGATGAACAGATGCAATATATTGCTTGTATGCTTCGTCTTAAGGACAAAATCCTGCAAAAAAGGGTTCAGAACAAAAAGAAACTATATAATTTAGGTACATACATACCTACATGTAAATGCATACGCATAGGCTCTGGATTATATACATGCATACGACCCATGCATACTTTAAAACTCACTCAATACTGAACTCAATACTAAAACTTCTCAGAAATGTATGTGTCTATGTATAAAAAAGTTGTGTGATTGTTCCTGGCTGGATATATACTTCACATGAGTTTTGCATCACAGGAGAGAGATCTTTATTTCACACCTGTGAAATGTGTGAATTGTACACACGTAAAAAAACAACTTTTAGCTTTTTTGTAAACTGTACATATCCTGAATCAGGATTCCTGATTTTAGCAGCAAACAATTTATACACAAAAGGTCAGCAAAATTCCAGGAAATAAGTGCAATTTTATAATATGTATATTATAATTCATGTTTTGAGCAGTATCAAAGTTATAAAGGTGTATGAGCGACTGGTGATCAAATGTCCACTTAGGTTTGTATTTTTTATGTGCAGCTGTTACAGGAATTGATGAAAGGCGAAGATATGTGAAGGTGCTTTGTCGCTGCACGAAAGTGCAGCAGATTGTCGACTTCATCGAAGAATGCTTGACAAGGAATAACACACGGCAAGAACAGCTCAGGAATTTCGCTGGAATTCTTCTAATTGAGTTAGGCTCACAATGACTCACCACTGCCAAAGGAGAAAGAAAACCTGGAAATGAAAGAAAGTTCGCGTTCACTATAATACTGCCGTAATAATAGTTTGTTGAAGTCTGAAGAAAAGTTTGTCAATTATGGAAAACATTTGTGTGGGAAATCAGAAAGGGCGAAGAGTTTGATATTATTATGTCAATCATCAGTTGAATGAAGAAGCTGTGCCCTTGCGAGAGAAGAGTTTGAAGAGTGATCAAGATGGTGATTGTATCGTCGACGAAAAGTTTGCAGAACTCTAGGAAGAAGAGTTCTGCACGCACTGCCTCAGCAAACGTCACTGCTAAATCCTGTGATAACCGCCATGCTGGAGGAAAGACGTTCTCGCGTCCTGCTCCACGACCAATTGCGATCAGCACCACTTCCGTTACAACGGCGAGGGGGAAGGTGAAAACGACGAGAAACAATACACTGCCACTCCCCTCGCCAAAATCGGGGTAAGATATGAGTGAAAGTTTTGTTTAAAAATGATATTGAAAATGAGAGATGAGATGTATTGGAATATATGTAAATGTGGATCTGATGTTTTTCCAGCTTAATAAATGCCAATGGACCACGAATTCATGCCCAACGAAAGTTCGCACAGGGTGCCACTGCCACTTTTAGTAGCTCAGGGTTGTCATTTGTACAAACAAGTTTTAGCCCAGCGATTACTCCGACTAAGGACAGTAGTAAAATCAAGAAACGCGTTATAACACCCATATCACCTCCTTTGAAGAGACCACGAACTGAGGATTTTTTGACTTTCCTATGCTTTAGAGGTACGGTATATGGTTAATATTGAGTTGAGTATTTAAAATCTGCAAGTACCGGATGTTTATAGAGTTTACACGAGAATTTCATTTGATTTTTGTTTCTTGTGGTCCACAGGAACTCCAGCACTGCCACCAGAGCTTGAATACTTTAGCTATGCTCAACCCATGGAAATTGAAGATGTACTACCACAAGTCAAGAAACCCAAGGAACAGGTTTCTACTGCCGTTGGTTGTACTAATACGGAAAATACTCAAAGTTCCGTTGCAACTGTTGCAAGTACAAACGCATCCCAGTCAAACACCACCTCAGGTCCGGCCCGTCCGGTTACTACAAAATCAACTGAAGCGGGCCCTCAGACTAATTCGCATCGCAATAATGGTTAGTACGTGTCAAAGTTATGAATTGCAGTTTTTGATTTATAAATGACAATTTTGTAGTTAGCCCATGACATTTGTATGAAATATAGTGAGTTCAGCTGAAGTCAGTAGAAAAGAAGCCGTTAGCTCGATGAAAAAGGTGACGAAGAAAATCATAGCACCGCAAATTTCTCCAAGCGCATCAAGGATAAATGAACAGGAAGCCAAATTTGCAATGACAGCTTTGAAGTTAAAATACCAAGAGCAGCGATTGGCTAACGCTAGGCCTGCCAAATCTCTGATAACTATGCTCACCAAAAAGGGTATGTTATACGTAAAATATGTATATTTGGAGTATCTTGGGTTTAATGATTTTTTCAGTACATAAATAAAGTGTTTTTGCACGTACAGTGAAAGAAAGAAGTATGATTCTGACTCGATCTCGAGCTAAAACTGCTGTGGGTCCGTTGAAAACGAGTCCAGTAAAACGAAAGATTTCTAAACCAGTTGCTCGACCACCAGTGTAAGTAAATCGGTTAAAATTATTCCTAATATACGTAGGTAGTGAAGAAATAACCGTGTATTTACATATCCGTAAATATTATAGGAGGCCTATTTCCCGAAACGCGCCGTCACCGGATATAATTTTAGGGGTAGCTCAATCAGCTATAAAAGTCGTCGACTCCAGTCGCAGGTCTCCGTCAAGCGCAGGTAAATTCAATTTAAATATATTGAAGGTCGACGGTGATTGTTATATTTTACTTTAATTAAACTTTATACGATTTGTATTTTAGAGTCGGAAGAGTCTTCCAGCGAGTCAAAGAAGTCGTCATCGTCAGAATCTTCGTCATCTTCTTCGGAAAGTGAGGAAGAGGAACCTGTGGCACGGTCATTGCGAAGTGGTAAGGAAGTAATCACTAAACCTAAAGAAAAGCCCAAATCGCAAGCTACAGCAGTGAAGAAGACGGCTCCGTCACCAAGAATGGGAACAAGAGCAACTCATCGCCATACCAAGTCACCCTTAAGAGAACTTCCCATGTGGAATGTAACTGTGAAGAAAAAGAAAATCCTTGCCAAATACAAAAATAATGCCAAAGCTAAAGCAAAAAATGCAAACCCTGCACACACTGCAAATCGAAGTCTCATAACCAGGGCCTCGCTACGGAAATCTACAGGGTACTCACGTTAAATAGAGACAACCATACTACAGCTAAATGGTGAACTAGTCAATTTATTTAGTGAGCTTTATTATGTCACACATTTCAGATCCAATAAGCTTTCCAGAGGTCGACCTTCACGAAACTGCAAGGAAACTGCAACGATTAATTTAGGATTACTCACCAAAGGCTTCAGCTCGGACGACGAAAGAAGCAGTGAAGCGAGTGATCAGGATGAGAAGGGTTCTTCCGCTGGAGATACTAGTTCTTCGGAAACAAAGTTTTTGGAAAAGCAGTACAATGCCTCCTTGAAGCGTAGTACGAAAGGAGACTCTTCTTCGTCTCAGTCTAAACCCACCAAGAAGGTCGTAAAGAAGCAGACAAGTAGTAAACCTAGCAAATCGTCTAAATCATCTGATAAATCCGAAAAGAAGTCTCAGGATGCGACCAACAAGAAAGATAAGCCAATGCCAAGAGTTCTGCGAAGCCAAAGCACTGGATCGGTCGACAGTAATAAGACGGATTCATCGTTAGCCGCTAAGAGAAGGTTGCTAATGATGACATGTGGAAAAAACACAGCTGGAGCTGCCAGGAAGTCAGCTAAAATAGTGTCACGGGGTAGAAGTCGAAATTATTCGTCCTCGGAAGAATCATCCCGGGACAGTAGCTCTGAAATGGACGACGCAGACGAGGATATGAATACAGAATCAGCTTCCGATGCGTCAGACACAGAAATCAAGCCAGCTTCGGTGAAAAGGAGTGCAACTGAATCTCCAATGTCTATTCCGAGCTCCAGGGGCAGCAGGGCTAGGTGCCAGCGTATCACAGATTTAATTGAGGAAACAAGAAGTTCGCGAAGCCCATCGGTAAGAAGTTCAATGAGCAGGAGCCCTGTCGACCAAAAGCCGGCTGTGGATAAGACAAGGTCAGATGAGGAAGAAAATGACACTAACGATAGTGAGGATGAAGTTGCTAGTCCCGCAAGCACCCATACCGGCGATTTGAAAGATGAACCGCTATATGCTGGTAACGAAGAGATTTCTACCGAAGAGAACCAGCAAGTGAGCGACAGCCTCTCATCCACTGGAACTTCATCTTCCGAAGCTGAAAGTGAAGAGGAGGAAGAACATGAAACACCGGAGCCACCACAGAAAACATCGATAGCAATCCAAGTCGATATGGACTTGGAAGAAGAAGAGGAAGAAAGAAAGCGAAAGGAAAAAAGCGCGGAGCAACCACCCAGTCCTGTAGAATTACCACTTAGTGACGAACAACAGGAAGAACTCCAGCAAGCGCAGGAAGAGGATGATGAAATTCAGGAAATTGGTCAAGTAATCAACAATCCTAACACGATGAAGAATAATATTCCTAGTCGCTCGAGCCCTCCTCCTGCATCAACCTTATTTTCTGAGCACCAGCCACAGGGCCCGTGTATCAATCCTCAACCGGAAACAATTATACCTCCTCCTATGCATCACCCTATTCCACCAATGAGTACCCGAACCTCCAGCCTTACGTATACTTCGCACCACATAAATCTAGGAGGACCCTCAGTTCCGTTTGTTCCGTACTCTAGACCTTCGGATTTCTACCCTCCCTTGCATTTCGGACCAACTCATCTTGTGAACAGTGTTCATCTCGTTGGAAGCGCAACAGGAACAGGAATGGAATTTGGGGGAGACTTGACTAGTCCTTTAAGTACTCTGAGCATTCCAGTAACGCTGCCGACTCTTCCAAGTTTTCAGAATCCTCTTTTGCCACCTCCTCCTCCACTATGTTTAGGAGCTGGGGCCACAATGACATCCACATCTCTTCAAACGCATATTAGGACAGTTGCCACCAACTTGGATATTCCGCTAGTTAGACCCGTTGTTGGCTCGGATACAACCCTTCCCTTTTCGTTAGGACTGGGCCATCCTCCTCAGTTAGGCTCTATTCCACTTGTTGGAGCACCACCACCACCCCATCCAAGTATGAGTAATTTATTATCTCGTCCGTTAGCTCCGTGGTCTCAACCAGCAGCAGATCCAAGATCTCATTACTCTGCTTTCCGACTTCCAATGATGCAACCAACGAGTACAGCATCATCCTCTAGTTCTGGAATCAAGGAAGTTCTTAGAACGCCACCGTCATCGACAGCATTACCTGTATCAATCGTTCATCCACGAACACTGCCTCATCAATACCACCAACATCACCAATCTGTGGGTCAGCAACTGCCAATGTCCACCTCGCTTCATCATCAAAGCCTATCGACGACGCATACTCATGTAGTTCATAATATGAGAGACATGCTTCACAGCTCGTCCAACAGTAGCACCAAACCCCCCGGTTATGCTATGCATAATTACAACCCGGAATCAATCATAAGAAATCTTCCAAATGTTTCAATAGTCCCCAAGTTTGATAGATCGTCTGCAAAGACGCAACTTCCATCTCAGCAACCTACAGCATCTACCTCGTCCAACATTAAATCGGAGGAGCCGAAAAAGCCAGGAAAAAAGAAGAAACCGAGTGCCACTCTGCCAACTCCATCCAGCCCTTTGACAGTACGGAAAGATTCAACGAATCCTGTCACGTATTCCGGGTCGACATCAAAATCCAAAAAGTAAGATATGTAATGATTGTCATCCAATACACTTATTCGTGTATTGCACTAAATGTAAATTGAGCTTTCGATACATATTCTAATTCTGTTATAATGTAGAAAAGAGATGAAAGAAGAACCGGCCCCAGTCTGCAAAAGCAAAAAAGGTGACAAAAGTAGTTCTGAGGATAGCAGCAAATTCGACATACTTCTTGAAAAGCAGCAAACTTTTATCGCTGCCAAGACGGAAACTCCGCATTCAGCTTCCGAGCAACACCCTAATTTGGGTAAACAGGACAAGCATAATCCAGCCATCCGAAGAGTTTTGAATTCGGAAGTAAAGCAAGAAGTTCACAGCGCCTCAGAGAGAAAGTCGGCTAGTCCTTCCGTTCATAGAAAGACTCCAGAAAGACCAGGAAGCTCTGGCTCTGCGAATAGTAGCAAGTCACATTCGTCGGACAGCAAACGTAATGGGGGCAGTAGCAGCAACAAGTTGGAAAACAAGTTGCGCGAAGCTCCAACCTATTATCTCACCGAGGCTGAGTTTGAGGATCCGCTGAAATACTTTGAGAAAATTCAGCCAGAGGCCGAAAAATTTGGAATGGCTCGAATTGTTCCACCGAGAAGCTTTAGGGTACGTTTCCCTAATTTATTTATCCAAACATGTTCTTGAGTCATCCGCATGCTTGGGCTTTTGGAATGTTACTACTATTTATAAGGCATGCCTCTTTCTTTGCACCGTGTACGTGAAGTACATTCTTCCCTATGATATGCTCTCAGAAGGTAAATGAATATTACTAGGTGTTCCCAAAGTTCTTAATCATGACCTATTGTTTACCTTTAGCATTCCATTATCGCATAATTAAATATTACAGGAGAGAGGAATCACTTAAAATCTCAAGTTCAAGAGAAATGGAAAAGAAGACAGCAGAAACTGCAAGAAAGGACGGACGAATCTTCAGAGGACGAAACTTCTGATGAAGATTCCATGGATGAGCTGGACGATTGTGTCGTAAAGGTAACTTATTATTACCGTAAATATTTTGGCAATGCCGACCATTCCCATCATTGATATTAATCAAACATTATTTGATTATTTACACACTGCTATCAGGGCAAGGGAACTCCACTGGGCGCGTATTTCCGAGTGGCACGCAACACGGTTGGGATGATATTTCCAAACGGAAAGGAGCCTCCTATAGACGAGCTTGAAGATGAATACTGGAAGATTGTTAGAGAAGCAAAGAAGCACCTGTGCGTCTACTCTGGAAGTATAGATTGCACTGGTGTAGGTTGGGGATTTCCAGCTCCGAAGGCTTCTACCAAGCACCCCTGGAATTTAAAAGTCCTTGCAAATAATTCTGGATCTGTTCTTCGCAGTATGGGACCCGTTATGGGTTGGTTGAAATATACTTATACAATACATATGATACATATGAAACAAAAAAAAAAATCTTTGAATATTTGACACTTACAGGAGCCACTGTACCTACACTCCACGTGTCAATGTTATTTACATCATACTGTTGGTACCGAGATCCGCATGGATTAGCTTGGGTTGAGTATCTTCACTCAGGAGCGAGCAAAATATGGTGAGCTACTATTACAATGTTGTATGTACATAATCATCCACTACGTTGATGTAACGGTGATCTGAAAACAGACTGCTTTCAAATTTTTGCAGGTATTCGGTGCCTGCTTCGCATGAACAAGTATTCAGGAAAGCACTTATGAAGCTCACGCCGCTTCAGTGTAAAAATAAAAAGGTCTGGTTACCTTCCGACTCGACGATGGTAAGTGCATAATTAAAGTCTTGTGTCTCAAAGCTTTGTTTCAGTTTCAATCGAACCTGGTTAGTTTATATGAACTCTTGTTACCTCCTCAGATTCCTCCTGAACTGTTACTAGAAAATGATGTTCCACTTGTGCGAGCTGTGCAGAACCCTGGAGAATTTTTGGTCGTATTCCCTAAATCTTATACGTCAGCGATATGCGGGGGATACTTGGTTTCTGAGAGCGTTTGCTTTGCCCCTCCACCGTGGTTGAAGTCATGCATGGAAACATTTAAGGTACAGAACATGCTAATGCCACACCTCAATTCTCTTAATTAGTCTAAGTTAGTCTTGACCGTAATTGTATCGACAACTGACTTATAATGGTAAAATTGCCTTTAGGACATAAGAGATAGCAAGGAACCCCCAGTGTTTCCAATAGAAAAATTAGTCCTAAGTATCGCAAGAGATAATCGTGTGTCAACTTCCGTCTTCAAAATGGTAAGGCCTATATGACATGAAAGGTTGCATGTATGTTATAAGTTTGAATCTAAGATATGTATCAAATAAATACACCTTATAAACTTGAACAGGCTGCTCCGTTGGCGGAAAAAGTCATTGTGGAAGAATTAGCCTTAAGGAAAAAGATTATTGCAATGGGGGTCAGCTTGGGTGGAAAACCCAGTAAACAAAGTTCCGCTAAAGGAGTGATCAAAAAGAAGCGACCACCGTCTGAAGAGGAAGTGGAGCAGTGCTATTTCTGTAATTATATACTGCATTTGTCATTGGTCCGTAACGAACGTACGGATTTTGTCACATGCTTGCCTCACGCTATTCAACACCTATCTCGCCATAAAGCTCAAATTAAAAAATGCACCCTCCTTTGTGAGGAGACTCAGGTAGGTTTTTCACCTTTTCATTCTAATCCAAGCAAGTTGTGATATAGATCGATACGAGATTTTGAAATATAATATGCCTTAATTTTTTTGCAGGAGGAACTTGAAACACTACTTCAGTCGACAAAACGTCGTGTGAACTCGTAAAAATAACAACACAAACTCTAAAAATCACGCGATTCAAGGAACTCTCTCAACATCGTCAAAGAATTCTAGAAACAGTATTTTGTGAATTTCGTGAAATTTTCGTGTTTAATTTTGCTCACAAGTCAGTATTCATGTTAATCTTGACGTAACTAGTGGGAAGAAAGTATCGCACTTAATTTATTGCTAATGCTTCCAGACAGTAACAAGAGATGTTTTATACGCATTTTTATTATGACATTTAAGTATCAGGTATTAAGTTTTAAACCTAAGACGGGATAACGCTTTTCGTATAGTCACAAAATAGCTGTAGTCACATAATATATTATAGGATATTGTGAATAAATCCTTGTTGAACACTCAACACAAAAATTGATTCCACGATTCATGTACTGCTGTTTTACTATCTACTTAACTTAACGGATTGAGCAAATATCTACTTTATCATTGGCTAAGTTGATCGACATTTGTACACAAATCAAAATAGATCAATTGAATTTAAATCCAAGTACACAGATGAGTCTATTTACTGATTGTGGAGAAATTATGAAGCTCATGTTCATTAACTTTGGAAGTCTTTTTGGAATGTATTTTGCAATTCTGGGTTGTATCTGGTCAACTGCTAATGATTACTTCAAAAAGGTTGACAAATTCAAAGGATCACTACACAGATACTGCCCCTTCACAGCATCCCAACCTGCCACCTCTGTTGATTCTGTAGACGATGAACTGCTATCGATTTTCATCTGCAAAATGTAAAAAATTGAAATGCATGTTGAGGGACTCCAAAAATTTTCTGTACGAATAATCCGTGACTGTGGAATTACGACTTTTCATGATTATATTCTGAATCTACGTCAAAAATAGTCGTAGAAACCGTTTGAATTAATTCG
>JAHZMW010002434.1:0-70687 GCA_027743745.1 Alloscopus bannaensis
TGTTCTATCAGATTATATGCATATTTTCTTAATATCTTCATAAGAAGGGATAATACTGCGTCTCATTCACAATTATCAACCCATGCGGACCAACCTGTAGTTGCTTAATAGAAGCTATGTTCTTATTCAATTAAACCCAATCAAAACACTTCAAATTGGTTTCAACCACGAGCAATATAAAATTTAAGCGATAAACGATAAATGCTGTAGATATTGTCCTGTTTCCTCTAGTTCAAACATCGAGAAACACTTGAAAGGGTCACAAAGAGATATAAAGACGCCTTCGTAAATGGACCGAGAAAAAAATAACTCGTTCTGGTATTTGGATTGGTGATCACTATTTAATCTGCAGATTATTCATCGAACGTACGCAAGAAGTCGTTTAATACATCATAAACCGAGCGATTTATAATGTGCTCTCTCAATTATCTGCGAGCGGTATCTCCTTCTCTTTCTTCCCTGAAAGAAATGCGGAGAGAAACTTTTAGGGGGTGTTTTTCATGGCTGTGTGTAGCCCATCTAAAAAGATGATGATCCCATTGATCATACATTTTCAACTGCCTTGCGGGTTTACATGAGCAATAAATCTGCATCTGCAGCTGTATGGAGAATTAACATAGCTGATCATCCATCCTTTCTGTAAATTTTTTTTCAGAGCATTGCTCACACACAGACTGCTGCGTTACCTCCGCATCGAGTATTCTCAGCAAGGAGTGTAGAGCTTAATTTATGCAAATAGGATTGCTTCGTGATTATTGTGAAACCATAGGGGAATGACAACCTTATTTTGATCTGATTACTTTTAATGAACCGACATGGGTGGGCGGGGGTTTGTTAGGATAAGTTCGAATGCTGATTTGAATGGTGTACGCAAATTGGTTTCATACACACGCAGCTACTCGATGAGGTTGGGCTGACGTTGAAAGTCGTCACACAAAACGCGTTGCATTGATTCAACTCATAAACGCAGCTATTAATAAAAATACTTTGAAATTGCTGTATTTAGAAACTTGGATTAGAAACAATTCAGACATGCAAGGCAACTTTAAGATTTATAAAACAAATTATCTCTGTATTGAATTTTTGTTGCTGAAAAAGCAACTTCCCTGATTTTCTTTATGTGACAGTTTTCATCCGGGTAGCCAGCAGAATGCCCGTGTCAACTTGTGCCGTTTAAGCAGGATACATCAGTGGAGTACGAATTGAAAATTTCTTTATGAATGAATTCATTTTCGTTTCATTCGCTCCCTGTCCATTCATTCTTCATTCATTCAACTCGCTCACTGAGCCATTTTGTGATTCAAAGGGTAGGATGATGATGGAATGCTCAATTCACGTACATACTTACGTATACGTATAACTAATGAATAGTGTGCACTTCTAGGACTTTGGCCGCAGCTATAACCGCTGTCGAACGACACAGGCTCCAGAGCGTATAAGTTCTGTAACAACAGACCTCAAATGAGACATTTAAAGGATAAAAAAGGCTACTTCAAGCCACAACTCTTGAGAATGAGCGGTGAAAAAGAGTCTGGTTTTGGGCCTGATTGTGAATCAAATTCCAGTAAATGAACATGAATTGGAAGTTTGAGCGAGCATTGAAGAGAAAGAGGTTGCTCAGGCAGGCCGTCATGTTGTGTGCTCGTGTTGTTGCTTTTCAGGATGCAATTACAGCCACTATTTTTCTGCATTCTATTAGAACCCGAGCTCAGAGATGTATGCATTTTTTCGAGAGAAAGGTACAACATAGGTAACTATAAAGGCACTATATTCTATCAGGGAACACAAAGTTGTGCATTTGGATATATAGTCGATTGGGAATCAAGTTTACTATGCCAAGTTGATTTTTCCTCTTTTTGTCCAGGAGAGAGGTTCTTTTCGTTGGATCTTTGAATGCGCCTAAATTTCCCTTTACTACCTATTGGACACGTGGAGTTTACAAGTGTTAAAATTGTAACTCACATTTTTTCTCTGTTCCGGCGGTGTGTGGTGTGATAGAGAATTTGAATGTATCCTGAGTTTAAGGCTGCGTCATTATCATAATACAAATTCCAATATATATTTTTTCCTTTTCTCTGTGTATCAGGAACGGCAACTGTTACGCGAAGGGACAAAAATCTTGTATCGTACACAGAATGGCATTATTTAACTCGATCGTCAGTCAAGTATTATAGGTAATAGCTCTCTGACATGTGTGCTAGATGTGTGAGAGTATGTATGCATAGAGAGAGCATGTTGTATTATGTGCTTCTGTGAGTGTGAAAGGAACTGACGAGGAGAGTTTTGTGAGCTTCATCAGGATCTCCTTGTGGACATGCTTATTTTCATATGTATATGGATAAAATGCACAATTGTAAAGCAGTATTACATTACTCCGGTTGTCAAGCCTTGACTTGAGAGTTCTCAGAGAGGACCCAATCTATACACAATAAGAGGCAAATGAAGTCTGAAACGGGGTGAAAATTGCGTCTCCTTTCTACACAACCAGAGAGACCAGGGAGAATTGCTCAGAAAACGAACCTTAATACTGATTGCTATCTTCAGCACCAAACTCCACTCTCGGCAGAGAGCATTAGTAGCAAGTAAAAGAATGCATAGGGCTACCAAACACAATCAAACAAAATTCAACCGTACATAACATATAGGTATGTGTACATACAACATTTATAGGAATATAGGCACATGTGAGTACGATTGCTGGAAACGAACAACGAGCCAGCGCTTTTCCTCCAAAAACTCGCTCAAAGAATACTACTCGTCAACGTCTAGGAAATACGGAGGTGGCACACTTCATAGCATTGTAAGCAGTATTAAATGTGTGTATTCTCTTATAATGTGCAGAAGGAACGTTGCTTTCTCGGATTTCGGGGAGCCTCCGTGTTAGTTGTTAGTGTCACCGATCGTGATCTTCAATGATGTGCAATTTCAGCGGATGCCGCCTCCTACACACATACCATATTTGTTGGTACACAGTTTCGTCTTCGACTGTGAGAATACAGAAAAATCATCGAAAAGCTGATCGCACGTGTAAGAGTTGTCGACGTTCTATACGTTCTTAATAAACTGATTGGGAGCTTTCACCAGAGGTTAAATTTGTTAATAATTGCTAAGAATAGGAAGCACTGAAGAGTAGTAATTGCGGGGAAGCTCTAGAGCCGAGTGAACAACTGCCAAGGTGTGGGAAAAGTTCAAATTGTGTACACCAAATGTAGAAACAAGACATATTGCGTATGAGCCAAAAGTTTTTGTATGCTTTCTCCCATCCAAAAGTACATGACGAAAGAGATCAAGCAACGAAATTTTACACTTACAACTTTTTTAATTAAGATTTTAAACCGCTCATAGTATGTTATCGTAGGTGTTGGCTTTGTGTTTTATAGTTGCTTGAATATTTTATGCATCGGTCAAATCATTGACGGATTGCAAACATTGTATCTATTGTCTCATTAATTTAAAAATCCGCCACTTCGACATAATCCACCGGAATCAGCAATCACACAGAGTAATCTCATCTATCCAGCACTGCATGGGTACGATATAAAATCAAGCTTGTAAAGTCATATCCAGATTGTTGTGAGTTGTAACTCAAGAGCAAATCCAATCCACAATCAAACTCAGCAAGGGAAATCATTAGGAGTGAATGAAATGAGTGAAAAGAGGGAAATCAACGATGTACATCTGACACATACTTCTCTTGAACATGGGGCTTGAGCTTGCAATCACACATCATGTATTTGTAGTTGTAAAATACGCATGTACATTTACAAAACATATACAATGCTAACATTGAATCAGTCATTAGTGATTAGGAAGCATACGTGCATAACGGAAAGAGGATTTTCCAAGGGAGCCGATGAGAGAAAAAAAAGTTGAGGAACAGCATTAGATATCGCAAGGGCGGCTCTACAAAAAAAAAATCAGCATCATCCTTCTAGTTGGATCAAGCTAACAAAAAATCACTCGAATCAGCTGCAGTTTATTGTTGCTCTTCATCTTATTTTCTGTATATTCAGCTCTCCCGTATGAGGCGGCTCTACGAAGGATCTAAAGTATGAAGAGTAAGTCATCATCTAGTCACATGAAGTGAAGATCGCTACATTTTTTATTCATCTCGTCATCGTTATGAATGAAGAGCAATATGTGAGTTAGTTAATAGTGCAAAGTCACAAAGGCCTCATCTGCCCTTTCCCCTTTAAGATACTTTGTTGTTGATTGCACAGCAATTTACTGTTTTCTCGATCATGACTCGTCATTCCCATCATCTAGTCAGCAGAAAAAAAGCAACCAACAACATGGGACGAAGTCGAATGGAAATCAAGTAGTCCAGACCGGGGAATGTCTTTTGGGAATCATCCCAAAAAAAGCAACATTATGGTTTTGTCTATCAACACTGCCCTCGTCTAAACATTGGTGTACAAGAAAAGCATTCGCTGATGTACTGCATGTCGAATAAAAACTGAGGGTCCCGTCGAAAACACACCTGCTCTAACTAAAGAAAAAAGGCCTCGGTCAGGGTCTTGTGAAAACAGAGGGGCACTGATTGTCACAAGCCGAAAAGTTGTCGTAGTAAGCACTTCATGGAGAGTATATACTATTATAGAGTATACTAGCTGAAAAAGAAAGCACAAGTTTGAGCTGCTTCATTAAACATGAATAACGGAGCTTGATGAAGCTCGTGGTGGTGGAGTGAGTGAGTATATTGTGATGAACATGAAAAATCTCATTCTCGGGACATTTTGTCCGCAATTTAATAAGTATTGTCTCCCGCTCCCTTCAACTTCTTCATTTTGTGCTCATTTGCTCTTTTCTCTCGTTTTTTTTCTCGCGAAAAAAATGATTAACAACCTTGGGAAAATATAATAATAAATGTTTCACTGTTATCAATCACAATCAAGACCTAACGCTTTGCTTATTCACTCCTAGTTTTTTCTGTAGAAACTCGAGAAAAAATAAGTCTTTCAAAGTGTAAACGTACAAGGCTAACACTGGTACGTAAAAAAGTGTGTGCTTGCTCATTCGCACCTTAAAACGAATGAGTAAATTTGCTCCTTCTAATTATCCACGCATGTATACAAGTTGGCTAAAGCCAGGCAATTCAGCATAGTTTTTTGTAGGGAAAAGAAAAAGAATCCGTAAAATGTTTATATCAATAAGAACCTCATTACTGATACAATTACCTCAAGGTAAACTTGAATGCGTTGAGTAGGTGGGATCGTGGTATTCAAAATTGAATGCCAAGATTGCTCTGTGGTAGATATAAAAAATTAATAAGGAGAGGAAATGAAAGAGAAATACTTGATTCGAAACGCATTAAAACTGCACTTTTGTAAAGACAGTAATATATAACGTGCTCCTTCTTTCCTGTTTATTGATGCTAGGGATTCTAGCCTAATAACGTAACAACAATGCAATGGAGGATTCATTTGAAGCAAATTAAAAGGAGGATATCAAACTTCTTTTTTTAAACTTGAATTCAATAGTCTGCGCTCAGGATTTCATTATTTTTAATCAGATCATGCTTCTATAAACCATCTCCATTCCGCCGCCAGTTGGTTTCTCACCTTCACACTTTGTCTTGTACCACCACATATGGCGCTAATACTTAAGCTGTCATGTAAAAATAACTTTCCGTGTCATCCTGTAAACTGAAGGAGTAATGTGGCATCAGTTAGGAAAATATGATATATCACATTCTCATTGTGGCATTTCCCCGAAGTTTTCTTAATTTATTGCAGTGACAAAGCAGGTAGTGCGTTTCCTCTGTTTTCGCGGAAAGTAAACTTAATTAAGTAACTATATATATAAAATGATTTAAATGCAAACACTTGTGTACCAAAGGATAGGGATGGATTATTGTGGGGAAATGAGTGATCCCTCATTTCTAAGTCACATTTCATGTCATGTTTAATTTTTTGACGTGCTGACGAGGAGTCATAAAAACAATTTTAACACGTACAAATGCGTCTGCAAGAATATGCAAATTTCCCCGTATGCATCAATGTAAACAAGGTTTTAGCTTGAGTGCTTTCATTCCACACACGCAATTATTCTTTTTCCTTTTTATACATTTCGACCTGCTGCATTGTTAGCGATGTGTAATACTTTGTTCTCTGTCCGTTTTGTTAGATTAGTGGGAAGTGGAAAAGAGGCTTCCAATGTGGTGAGCTGGTCTCACCGGATGCTACCTCACACTGTGAACGCTCAAGGAGTAATCGACTGAACTTCATTTAAAATAGCAATCCTCCGGTTATATACCTGTTCGCTCTGCGAATAATTACTAAATCCTCACACTCCTTATTAGTAGTAAGCGTATGTCTATTGATAATTGTGCGTAGTACATTCCCGAACGATTTAAAAAAAACATTGAATTCCACTACTTCACCATTATATATAATTCGTTATAAGTATCAATAAGCATTCGGATGACCTAACATGGTACGCGCTACACGATGCGAGCTTATTCTTCACTTATTACTCGAGTCAGCGAGCCATGTCACCGCTACAACGTGAGGAAAGACCTAATACCTCAACTTCGGCCCTTAGGATAGCAAATAGGCGCCACGCACATCCAGAAAGTGAAAGACTTTTATCACCGACCACCACCAATCTATCTGCCATCATCCACCACGCACAAGTAGTGTAACTAGCAATTTTATTTTTTAATTTCCTATTTGCCCCACAGGTTACAATGAGCAACATTCTCAGCAGTACAAAACGTTTATTTGCAGAGAGAGCGTAGCACACTTTCTGCAATTTTCTCCCATTCAAGATGCTACCTACCAAGTTCAAAAGCAGTATTTATATAATGCCTGACCAGAAAAGGGTTCTCTTTCTTGAATTTTTGCTCACGTTGTGACCGCTTGCACAAGCTGTATCTTTATATTATGTTTGCTCATATCCGTATCTTTACTATCAGTGACAGGAATCAAATGAAAATTTTGTTTAGAGCTTTTTATGACTAGCTTTGACTGTCAGTTAGGCTGGATCACATCATTGTGTTGATGAGGATGAGCAGCGATACACAATGATGATGACTTTTTGTGTTAATCGACCGACCGGACGAAACAGGCATAAAAAGAAATAAATGATAGGTACATGTAGGTAGTGGCCAATTATTCCTCATATTTTATTTACAATCTCTACACCCAGCCACAACCACACGGGCATTACACTGAACGACTCTTCCAACCCACACAACAAATCGCTCCTTCTCGCCCATTCTTGCTGTTGTGGAGCTCTACTGAACTAACAATAATGCAGTCGTAGCCATTCGTAATGTAGTGCGTACATATTACGCTCGCTGAAGTTTTCCATAAACACCGATCCGTGAAATCTCATTGAGAAGATTGTTTATTGCATATCATTATCATTATATGAGCTAGCTAATGGTAGTTAGTCGGCATCTTTATCTTAACTCTTATTACCACTACACTTTCCGTTTTATGCAGCAGAGGCAAGACAAAAATGAGAGTACTGCTCCGTAAGAAGAAATAAAATTTTGTTGTTAAATGGAGAGTTTTCAGTTACATGTGAGATTTCTAACCGAAGAACTCATTATTACATGTTAAAAACGCTCATAAAAATTATTCCATGTCAGGTAATACCCTCGATGAATAACGTGTAATGTGTGCATTGTTGTAGCATTGAAGAACAACAATAACATGCACAAATAGGTATTTTCTCAAACGTCTCTTCCCAAAAACTTTTAAGCTGCTTTTTCTTCCATTTCGACTAAAAAAAGTAAGAAGACTTGCCGGTGCGTGGATTATTATCATTGTAGCAGAACTGGCGCCGAGAAGGATAGGGAATGAAGGAAAAAACAGCCCAAAAACACATACTTTTCCACTGAAATTATATAAGTTTTGGTATCTTTTAAGAAGAGATACGAAAAGAATCTTTTCAGAACTTCTTATTTTAATAGGGTAAGACTGTTGTGGATGGGTATATGGTGTTTATTACAGGGATGTATTGCGTCTTTCTGCTTATTAAATCCAAAAATATATGCTTTCGCTAATAAAATAATAGTTCTTTTCACGTTTTTACGCTGAGAAACTTCCCTGAAGAAGGGCTTGTATTCTTTTAAATTTTCGCATGGAAAACGGGCTTAAAATGTATAAAGTGCAACTTGCCGAAATGCATCCAGAACTGGTGCATTATTAACGTTTGAATTTAAAAACGTTTCAACATACAACGGCTACCTTGAAGCGGAATAAAGCATCGGTCGTAATGCGTAAGCTTGTGGGCATTGTATAAGCTTTATGATTTTTATAATCCTACGCTGGTTGCATGCCTTCGTAATTCAGAGGATTTTGAGGAAAAAATTGTTTTTGAATAGAGGGAAGAGTTTAAAAATACAAAATAAATGAGTACTCATAATTGCAGCTTTACATCGGTCATTAAGACAATACCAATTATAATACAACGCCAACAACAAACGGGCTTTCATTGCTTGAGTGCAGCTCACGACGAGCTGTTTTTCCAACTCATTTTAATGACGGCATTTTTTACGGAAAAATTATTATCCTTTTTGCGTGAAAAAGATGTGAATGCGCTAAACGTCCGCTCAGGATTGGCTTGAGGAATTAGACAATAAACAGCAGAATGACAGGATGGACCAGCAGTGAGTACGTTGTAAACGAATTTTTTACAAGGAAGGCAAGGATGATGAACAAAGGAAGGGTTGGACGTATTGGTAACCATTTCAGCAGGAGGATTATCAACACAAAAAATGTTTAAGCTTCATGGAGCTCAGCGAGAAGGAATGAGGACGACGAATTTCATGCTCAACTCTTTTAATTACTTATTCCGCAGGTACACAGGAGAGGAGGGACAGTTATTTCATTAGTTGTAAAAATCTATGGACTAGAAAATTTCCGGCGACTTCCAGGCGTCATCACCTTGCGTTGTAACTTTTAACAGTTTGTCTACTGTTGAAGATGTAGGCATCTATTCTTACATCAATATTTAGTGGGGCTTAAGATGCTACTCAATATAAGCTCTGAAAAAGAAATAAAGTTGCAGTGGGTTTGGCGTAAAACTAAATGTCTCCGCTGCAAATTGCAATTTCAGCTGTCTGTGGAGACGTTAAACATCTTGATGACACGACACGGTACTACAAAATCTGGTGCAAGTGGGCCTAAAAGATTTCTCATGAAATTCAAACAAGATTTCATGCGTTAATTTGTTTGTTTGAAACTCATGCATCTATTTCGAGCAATCAGAGAGATCAATGTCAAGGAGCAATAATCGTAATGCACTGTAAAAAAACATCTCCCTGCTTATCGCATTGCAGTCTGTCTTACCGAAGGAAGAGAGATACACCATTTGTCAATAAAAATCCAAGCGGATGCTCTGATTTTGTGACAGGAGGCATCTCCAAGCAAAAAGAATCACAAAAACTGAGATTTTTTTTACCAACCACGTCTCGACGACAGCTGCAAACAGCTGGATGCTTTATAAGATGAGGTCTAAAGGTTCAAGAGAATTTTATGTAAACACTGCCAAAGAGTTGGGGAACCATTTGGAAAAGTATACACTTCGAGGACTGTTGATTGCGTGCACACCGTACGTGTCGAAGCGATAAAGATTAGCTTTACATATCTAACCAAAAAATTGGCCCTTTTCGAGTTATTCTTTTGAAGCATAAGGCATACTGATAGACGAGCAAATCCCAAACCCTCTCATCGACGACATTCAATCTTTGGAGCACATTTGTAGCTATCACATCTTCCGGCGGAGATGGCTCAGGTCAATTCTACATGCTCAAATTACTGCTTTGAATTATGTAGTTTTCCTCCTGCTTTTGAAGCAAGGATCATGAGTGAAATCGTTTATGAGCAAGTATTTAGTTTTCAAAACTTTTGAGTCCTTTCGGAACACGAATCTGTGCATACACATGACTTTTGTATGATGAAGGAGAGGGTGGTACTCCTCGGTTTTAGTGGAACGCATAATTTGACATGCCAGAAAAATGTTGAAACTGGAAGAACTGAAATCTTAAAAGGCGAAAGAAAGATTTCAGAGGAGTATCAAGTTTCTAAGAATGCATTCGTTCAAACCTTCATTGTTGACGGCATCATTTGTGACTGCGGTTCTTGCAGTTGATTGGAATAACGAATGGTATGCATGGTTAGATGAGACTATGAGACAGGACTTGGGTAGAGTTAGTTTACCTGGAATCAACAAAGACAGACATTTCAATTAGTATTTTGTGATTGTAATTGATAATCAGGCTCATAATTAAGTATACATTGTTAAAAGGAGCGCATACGGTGACTCGACAGAGTTTTTAATAGTTCGTCGTATTTAATTTGAACAGTTGCAGAAATCGGTTTGTATTGATAATAAAAATAAATATGAAACCTTTAATTGCCAAGTTTTGCCGCAATGATTAGAAGTATCACAATTACTAATAATATCACGTAAGAGAGTTTCTAAATAAAAATCTTTTGATGTCATACATGTTTTAAACCATCTGCACAAGAAAAATTGCCGATAAGTTTGTTCAAATAACCAAAGGAGGACTTGCAGAGCATACTCTTCTTCAACTAAAATGGAACGGTGGTGTGGATTGTGTTAAGCTGAAAATGTTTTTCTTTTCCCTGTCCACTATATGAACGTAAGTAAAGCACAGCATCATCATGAAAGCTCAGCCTGGCTCTCTGGGCTCTCTCTCTCTCTCTGCTAACGACAGAATTCCGCAATTAGCCCCATGTGCTGTTTGTTGTCGGCATGTAATCATTTAAGAGAGGTGCAGCTGAGACTTCATTAGTAGCAAGCAATGTCTCTCTTCTCATCTTCTCCGCGTTTCTCACTCGCCTCCTCTTCTGCACGCAGTATCGCACAAGCAAATGCTCTTGGTTTAATTTAATTTATTTTAATGAACTGCTCTCTGAAATCACTTCCAAATACCCATTGTTAGCTCGCTCGCACACAAAACCATGGAGGGATATATGTGTATACAGAGCATTACATTTTTATGATGTATTCTAAGAGATAGAGAGAACATGAGGGTGCATTCATACAGCCAGGCCATTAGTTGCTCTCTTCTTCGTTACCCCTTTCCGAAATTGTGTAATAATATGGACCACACTCCTACCTTATAGATATACGCATAACTATTACAATGTATATATGTGCGCTTGAGTCTGTATGTGGACGTAGCGATCTTAGAACACCCTCTCTATGTAAATTTTCATTCTCATTTCTGAGGCAGACTAGACGATTCCGTAATTGAAACTGTAGTTGCGCTGAAATTGGGAAGTTTGAGCCTCACACGTTTTTTATACTAAACATAAAAAGCTTGGTGCAGAGTCTATTATCGCCACCACACAGCGACGTAGTTTGTAACGGAAGTGTAATTGAGAACGCTTGTCAATAATTACTACATTGTTTCAAAATACTAATCATTGAAGAGAGGTCATCCTATGAACTTTTCCAATCGCCCTCTTATAATTTCAGGCACTATAATCGAAGCCAAACTGATTGAGCTTTGTCGAGATATTTGTAAACTGAGTTTATGAAATATCGTATGTAGGTACATATTATTAGATCTATACATTTTGTTCTGTTTAAAGAGACGCGTCAAAACCACACGGATTCTGTTCGTGATCAGTTGAGACTCAGCTAACAACCAAGCTTACGCAGACCGGTACTAACAAAGTTCAGCGTGGATTAAAAAAGTCCCTGAGTTAGAGACAGCTTAATTTCCTCACATTCAAATTGCGTATATGCATACGTCCTCGTATAAATCCTGTCCGCTGTATATACTCTCAACGGATTGGAGGCATTTTGCACTAATTATAATGACGAGTCTGACTCACTCAGTTTGTCTCCTTGCTAATGACGAGCATATCCATTCATCTTCATCATCGTTTCATCAACTTTTTTCGGGGTAAAAAGTGGTACAGTAATGAAATGGATATATGGAACGCTGTGCTGCTATGTACAGACATTTTTCGAATGTGTATGGCAAAATGCGATACTACTATAGACGTCAGTCCCTTTCTGTGTGACAGGCAGATTGGAGAGATGTACACAAGCCGTTTTTCCTTCGAGCTTTAATAACTCACTCCGTGCCTTATTTTAAGTCGACTTGTGTGCAACTGTACAGATTTTAATAGGGAAGATGACGGAGTTATGTCATTATTATTAACATCCTTGAAAATCCTACACGCTCATCACAGTGTCCGTTATTTTTTGTGTTTACCCGAAATGTTCCATGTTTCGACATTTTTTTACTCCATGTATTTGTTAAAAATTAGAGTGCTCGACAAAATCCCAGAAAAAAATCTGCTTTCAACTTTTGTAATTATTTGCAAATGCGCGTAGGTGTACAGGCAGCCTTTGTGCAGTAAAATAATAATGAAGATGGAAAAATGTACATAAAAATTAGCAAAATTTTTGTTTAATTTCAGATTATGTTCAGAGACAAGAGGGCGGTAATGATGAGAACGTCTGTTGATGATCACATAATGAGTTGTATGTTATTTATATGTATACAGATATAGCTGCCAGATATACTTGTACATGCATATTCCGCGTCACTGTTGTGAGCTTGCACGAGAGAAGTACGGAGGAAGGAAGACATGATGCGAAGAGATAAAACTGCCGAGGGCAAGATTATGCTCTACAGACTCCACACTTTACACTCACAGTCATGGTGTTTCACATGAATACCTATACCTACTTAGCATCTGCTGTTGCAGCCTTCCAGCCTGAGTGTCAGTGTATGTGTATGTGTGTACTTTAGTGTCGCTTTTTCTATCGCAGAAAATGTTGACGACAACGACGGAGGAGAGTGAGGAGTCGGAAACGCAACATCTCTTTTGTCTTTGTCTTCTCAAAACGCCGGCACCAGCATGCATGCATGAGCTCTTATGTGCAGAGATAAAACAAGTATTTGCATATTATCCCATGTCTTTGTGACATCGAGTTGGTTTGTGTAAGCAAAAGTAATTAGATCTCTGCCTGCTTGTGTCGTGTATCGTATACGCGATGCATAAACCATCCCTCTAACTAAGCATAATACTATCTACAAGAGATATGCACACATCTTGTTGAGGTACTTTGGACTGCAAAGGACCGTCATTAAGAGAGCTGAAGAGTTTTTTTTAGGAATTCCGTAACAAGGATTTGCTCTAATTGGGATAATTAACTTTTGGCTTTCTGTATCAAGTTGAGAAAAATTCTAATTGCCTAAAGGAATTTAAACAAGCACTTTTTCTATGGTGTACAAACTGCTGAATTGCCTTTCAAACGAATCCCTAATACGCTCCACAAAGACGGCCCTTATGCACAACAAGTCGCAGGATGAGCAACCTATTGCAAAACAAAGTTTGCTTAACGAATTACGCTTTCTTTTTCTCTCAAAATAGTTAATTGTGTTTATTATTATGAGTGCTCATAAAACTCATAAATTCAAAGCAATTTAAAATTAAAAATCCTACACGTGCGCTGGATTCAAATATCAAAACTACTCAGATAAATATATTTTTTAATTAAAGCAAAATTCATTGATGTGTCCGGCGAAGCAAAGATAACGAACCACATTACATTCGACATTACACATTGTGTCTAACTAACATCTCCAACTTCTTCCAACCACTAACAAATGATTCCGAGAATATTGTTCCGCAAAAGTGGAGAGACGAGACCCGCGCTCCGAAGAAACAAGATAGTAAAAGAGTGTGTGATGCTGATGATGGGAGAGCGGGCATTCAATTTCAGCCCACTAACAAGTACCTTTTTATTACGGCCGATATCTATTTGCACACTGTAGTTTTTGTTCGTTGAGATAACTGCCTCTCACAACTTTTATATAGTATACCAATAACTAACGAACAAGTTGTGAAACATATATCACACACCACTCTCTCGCTCGCTTCTCTCGTGTATTATGAAACAGCTCGAATCAGTACACGGACAGCGACTCAATGGAAACACTATCATCTTCCCTTCGCTCCACTCGAACATTTTGCTACTTTACTCTCTCTCTCTCTGTGTGTAGCCAGAGATCCACGCACACATACGCCACTTACAACACCAATACACAGCTACTTGTTCCATAAACTGAGAGTGAAAGAAGGCGAAGGGTGCAAACGAGGGTAATTGGGCCAAAAGAGAGCTAACGAACCGACACCAAATCAATTACCTAAAAAAACCTTATCCCTTCTCAAAAACTGTTGTGCGAAGGCTCCAAAACGTATATACGCAGTTGTGTGAGTAGACACATACGTGTGTAGTTTGGGAAGCATCCACAATCCACACACACACACACAGTCCAAGAATCCCGGTGAATATCCCTATTTCACAGAATCTTACATGATTCTCCTTTTTATGTGATGTGTGTGTGTGTGTACACATGTAGTTTTTTCCTTGGACTTTGGTTATGTGTGAGGAGGGACACTCTTGATGTATGTGCTCGCTATTCTCCTCCTCTGATATCACATACAGAACACTCTCCGCTCATACTTTATTTCCAATCCGAGAATATAGAGAGAAGTTGTGGCAGTGTGATGATGAAAGTGGAAAAGAAAAAAAGCGTACATGAAGAAATAAAGGAACATGGAATACTTTTTACATGTGCTTCCACCCGTTCCTTTATATTTGCCCTCGCAAAGAGGACCTTGCCGCACAACCATTTCCGCTGATAGAATAAATTTTTGCTTTTATATTCACTCTCTCACTTCACGAATGGAACACCCACTTAAACAACCTCACGGAGAACCACATACACACACAAGCTCGTCACATCACTCTTTTTTTTACTCTTCCTTGCACTTTGCACTGATGGAAATGTACCGTTAAGGTATTGGTGAGCTCTAATAAAGGGAACAATTTGAGTTTTCATTATTTTCTCAGCCACCTCCCGCTGATTGCGCCTGAATTGTATAAATGGATGAATGCACTTCTTTTTTTTGCACGACTCTCCTCGTGTTTTGTTACTTTTTCTTCCTATTGATAGTACAACGGAGAGAGTGTACAAGGACTGAGTTATTTCAGAGGAATGTAATTTGCTCGTTTTCCCTTGTTACAATCACTGACTAGCCGTGACTATGTGTGTGTATATACGTCGGTTGTTCTACTTCATCTCATCTTTCAGCTACTTTACTTCACCTTTCCATCTCATCATCATCACTCCCCTTTCTCTCCTTATATGTCTGCTTCTCCACGGCGTGTATAAGCTGATGAAGCATATATTACCGCAAGCATCAACGAAGAGTTCTATTTTTGATGGTACGTTGAGAAAGGACTCGAATGATTGAATGACATTACGTGCGTTTACAGGAAGAGAGGATTGTATATTGTTATTGTATCTCTGTAACAGTTCGACTGCTGGAAAACTCTGGAATCCTCAAAGCCTTCGTTTATAAAATGCTATAGTCTAGGTATATGTACTACGATGCTATGCTTACGTCGTGTGTAAAGCCTCCTCTGGTCGTTAGAGAGAAGTGGAAGTTTCGTCCGAGGTTCATTACGAATGAGACATGCCGTTGGTACAAGCGCGAAGCAATCAAGGAACATCAACCTAACAACTAATGAACTTGCAATGGAACCCATTAAAATTTTGGCAAAAGGGATCTTATCAATTAAGATTAATCGGAAGGGAGCCTATAAAACTCACACACTCTCTAATAATAAGCAAGCGGGACTAACTAACTCGAAGGAAGATGGGCAGGGGCTGTAGTAGTAGTGCTGCTACAAAACTCTCCCACACAAAGTACACTCATTCTCTCTGTGAATTGAGCAAGTGTAGAGCGTAGTGAAAGAGAGGGAAAGTCTCTAATTGATTTGCTTCTGGGATGAGATTAGACTCAAAGAAATAAAAGGGAGTTACTAACTAATTAAGCTGGCCACGCTGCTAATAATAACACGTGAGCAAGCTGACTGCGTGTACCACAAGAGAACAAGGAAATCAGCAGGCTGCAATATGTGTGAGCTCTTCTCTCACACGAAGCAAGAGCGCTAACGAAGAGAAATGATGGGAAAAAGAAGAGGCACCACACACACACCACATCAACTTTCCCCGTCTTCGACGTACGTTACGTGTGCACGGGAAGTAATAACTACAGGAAGTTCGTGTTCCTTACGCCTTTTCCAACAATCCAGATATCATTTTCTTCACGGCTCCTCGTACAGAGAGGCCAGTGTGGAAAGTGGAAAACTCAAAGACGAACCTCTGATTACTAATATTCATCGGAACGTGATATGAAAGCCATTACATTTCATTTGAGCACACAACATATGCACATGCGTGATCATGCACGGTGTTCTTGAAATTAACCTAATTTCAATGAGTGCTACATTATGTACATACAAAGTCGATTACCAATAAAGAAAGTCGTTCCCCTCAGAGTCCCTCATGACTTTCTTCGAAATCAGCCGAATTGATCGTCATCAGCAAAGTGGGATTTAGTCCCAATCTAAATTACAGTCCAGCTGGAGGTGTTGTTCAGTGACTCAAACTCTCGAGATAATCAAGTCGAGTCGAATTCGCCAAACTTTCTCCCAAACTCCCTTTGTTGGGGACATGTAAACTTCATACCATCGCCACCCTAGGTATATAACTCATAGTGGGTGCTGGAGAGAAAAGCCGTGGCTAGCATGGCATCTCAGGAACGGAGTAATAGTAGCAGCGCAACGGAGAGCCGACAGTCTCATTATTATTTCTCTCATTCAGCGCATTTCATGTGGTTGTTGCGGCTTCACCTCACATCTATATTGAGTGAGCATGGGTGACTACAAATTGCATGCCTTCACGAGCCCAAATTTTATGCTGCCATACGTCAAGCTTCCCATAATATGCTGTAAAAAGTTTTGCTCATTTTCTGCAATCAACATCGTATCATTGTCGGTGGCCTGTGTACGTGTGTGCGCGCACAAAAGTCCCGGAGTACTCGACGTGCTACACACAAAAGACAAAGCTGGAGAAATATGCTCTTCCCACGGACGCGCGTCTCTTTAGTAAGTAACTGCATCTTGTTATGGAGTAATGCAAGCACTCTGATTACACACCAGAGGAAGAGAAGAAAAAGAGCCACAAAATAGAGGACGCAAGTTAAGACGTGCACTCCTCTTTTCTTACTAACGATGTACGAGTTTAGTTTATGTGTGTACACATCATCGAGGTAGGTACGGCACACATTTTACTCTCTGACGAAGACGATTCTTTCAACTTCTCCAATAACAATAAGACTTTCATATTACTCCCTCTAGCATCCCTCTCTTCTTCTTTCCACACAGCACAATAACACAGCTCCCAATTAAAGGCCCATTGATGATATTATAAAGCTAAACTTCATTCAGTAATAATATATATTTATGTATTGTGTGCATACTAGTGTCTCTCTTTCTCTCGTTCCAGTGGGAAAATATATCTCCGTGAAAGAAATCAAGCTCAACAATGTCTAATCCAAATATATGTACATATATTATGTATAGGCAAAAAAACGAGAGAAACACACACACTCACTGCAAATAATCAACCAGCCAAGCATCCAGTGAAAGCAAGCAGTAAAGTGGGAACCCTTTGGGTGCTCCCCCAATTATTTTGTGAATATAGAGTCATAATATATAATATGGGCATTCTCTCGGCTTCGTTATTGTAATGTAGTTCGCTGTTTCCCCCTTTTCCCTAATAATAATAATGATGCTGATGATGGAAAAAGTGGTAGAAGTAATAATAATAATAATAATACCTTCTCCACACCGTGTACATACATACACAGAGGTATGCTCAGGGTATACTGAGTAATAAATGGGAAAGTATGCATTCTACCGGTTTATACATACGTATCACGTAATCGTCATGATTGTGTTAGAAAAAATATATATAAAAAATTGTTTAGTTGCGTTATAAGATTATAAAGAAATGGGATGATTACAAGAAGGAGTTTGTAATGTGTTACATTAGTGTATCGTTTTTCATTAGGAGCCTCATATCTGCTTCGCGCTGTGGTTAGGTTCACACTTCAAACCGTCTTGTTTCCCTGCATGTTTTATTGTATAGGTATTTATCTGTTATGCGCAAGATAGGAAGTTTTTTTATTAAAACATTTCACTCATTTACTTCTTCATTAAACTTGATGCACGCCTTCCACAAACCACACACAATTCACTGCTTTCACCCTATAATCAGGCTGTATTGTGATAGTCTTGTGTGGTTGGTGAGTGAGGCTTCAAAACTGTTCGCAGTTCTCCGTCTTCCCAGTTTCCATAATGCGAGAGAAATTAGAAGAGGCTCTCTAATGATTGAAGGATAATATGTATAAGCTCACACTTTCCCATATAGATTGACTCCATTATAATGGGGAAGCGGGTGCGTCAAGATTTTCATGAGAGACTGGCATTGGGAATAATGACAAGAGAAACAATGAGCGTGACTATGTGTTGTGGTGTGATGGTTGGTGAGGCAAGTCAAGCCTTGGGTAACAAGCTATACATACATACGACAAGGAAAGGGTTAGTTACGTACAACAAATTAAAGCCATAATAACTAAAAGATAACAAGTAACGCCATAAAATATCAAGACGGTTCACTTCACTCACTCACATCCCGTTTTCATAGTGCATAGCTGGGATGACGGTGCGGGTGAGAGAGATACACAAAAAAGAATGTATGCTACCATCATTGATGATAACAAAAGTGGTGTAGTGGTGGTGGTAGCAGTAATTGTGCTGAGGTAGAGGAGAAAAAAATCCGGGTCCAATTAGCCAAGAGGTGGTTAAGGTTTAATTGGATCTGCTAGAAAGAAGAAGGATCTTTCAGAGCTCTTCCTCTTTGGTTTTTGTCAAGATTCATTCTTCTCTCATCCTCTTCTTCTACTCTTTTTCTTTCACACAATCAAGCAGAGAGAGAGAGACGTAGCCATGCTCCTGTGTGATGCAAGTGAGCACTGTGGTACGTACTTTTCCCCAGCATTCCTTGAGGTTAATTATGATCACATAACAGCCCCTTAAAGTCCCTTTGGAAAAAAAGTTGGCTAATGAGCAAAGCTCATGTGATACGCTGTTGTTAGTTTTTTAGTGCTAAAGAGTGTCGGAGTAGAGGAGGACTATGCCATGTGCAGTTAGCAACTCTTCGCCGTATGCTTTACGAACACGAAAAAATTGCTGTGTATATAGCTCATCTTTTAGGACTAAACCTGATAAGCTATTATCAGTAGTGACGTTGATAAAACGAAATTCCAAAGCACTAATCATGGAAAGACACATTGGGAAATCATGTAACAACATTTTTTTGTTTTAATTAATACTTAATGCTGCTCTTCCATGAAATAGAATGAATGAACAAGGAGCAGCAGTATCTCTCAACTCAGCGGTTTAAGTGCGTTGTGTCTCAAGTTGCCCACTCGTAAAAGTTTCTGGAGCTCTTCAAATTAATCGCATACCAATATACCATTAATATTAATTGTGCCTTAATTATTTGTTGTAGTCTGAAATGGCAAATACTCAGTCACGTATTCCATAAAAAAGTCATGTATGTCTTCAATTGCGATTTATCAAGTTTGATGCTAGCTTAGCTTAGTGAGTATAATTTGTGTTTCGTCTGGATCTAAGTACAAGAAAAGTAGGTCCTCTGAGAGAGAGAGTGTAGGAAATGAGTAATCCGGTGAGTACAAAGTTTAGGAGGCTTCCGGACCACCAATTTCTGGAGAACGATATACAACCGTCGACGAGCGTGGTGCTCGGAGGAATTTCCTCGCCTACTTCAAACAACAATCCCAACAGGGTCAATTAACACAGTTTTAATTATTCCTGATTTTCTCCGAAGCAGCATTATCTCATTTACTATTTCAGAGAAACGAATATTACACGTTTTGTACATAACACAGTCATTGTGCCTACATCTCGTCATGAAATCTCACTCACTCTCTGTTGTAATGCATATTTTTCTATATTAGTCACTGCTGGAGTAAGGCTGAAAATGTATAATATTCAAACCTCCACTATAAAAATGTTCCATTTTTTTCCTTTCTCACTCAAATCTCGTCGGATAAAGTGTTGGTTCGTGAAATGAAAGATGCATGGATTCATTTGTTCGTATCTCTCTCTCCAAGTCACAAGTATGTTGGAGTAACTAATTAGAATTTCAAGAGCCTTAATTAATGCATGATGAAATGCTTTTGCGTTAGTTATAACATCCTTGACGCTTTTGCAAAGAGTCATGACACGCTGAAGGATATTAGCGATGATGGAGTCATGGCACACGAGGGAAAAGATTAATATACATGCATGCACGGTATGTACCTACAGAAAGATTCCATTTCGAGATTCCATATTTATGTTGCCCAATTTCCATTGCGTATTGTGCACCTACCTACTTACACAACACTAAATTTATATACATGTACTACTAATTGGCTGTTTAATAAATTGGCTCCTGAAAATGGAGGAAAAAAGTCAGAATAAACGAGATTTTTTTTTCTTCGTCTGTATAGTGAAAGGACTCGAGAGTAAGTGAAGGACGTGTAGTAGGAAGTTCACTTATTTTAATGAAAATGGGGCTCACACTTCTGATGAAAAAGGAGGAAAGTAATATTAAAAGAAGAGTATTTGAGTGTTCTGTGAGCAAACTGCGCAGATAGAGAGTATGGCTCTGGTTGCATATCACATCAGTAGATTAGTTCGAAGACTTCAGACAACACTTGAAAAACACAATTCCAATTAGTTCGATGGACTCAGAAATGAGAGCTCTGCGAACGCATCACAACATTTTACGAGCTAAATGGACAAAGAGCCGCGTACTCCTCACCTAATTTATTAGGAGACAGTAGGAGAATACCATGTTTTCCTAGCTGATTCTCTGAACCGGAGATATTAGAGGATTGATAAGTCGATGGAGAAATGTCTAGACATAGGTGGCATTAAAATGACCAGAGACGGAGAGTGAGATGAAAGGCTTTCCAAACCTTCCAAATGAGCCCGACAGAGTCAATATTTAAACATTTAAATTGAAATCAAAACGTAATCAAAGTTGGAAAATGAGAAGTTAGTCTTCACAGTGTGTATGCGTGGCATTCTCCCAAATTCTGATCTGGAGCAGTTTTTAAACTCCTCGAAAAAGCTCATTTTGAAAGAATGTGAGATGATCATCAACAGGATCAACTTTCAGTTCAGTGTGCAAGCCTTTCTTTTCAAAACATGAAATTTATATGAGCTTTACATATTTATACGCATCCTCCATTTGCCTCATGAGAGTGCACCACCTGAAACGAGTCATGTTAACAATGTCGTGAGTATACAAGACACATTTCACTCCGATGATGACTCCGACAAACCCTGATTTTCCAAGAATATGAAACGGGAAGAAAAAAATCCCAAACAGAATCGAGCAGCAGCTGTTTGCTAGATATATTGCCGTCGTGAATAGATATAACGTGTGACTGAGAGCCCGCAGTTCGTACTTACTTCTCCTTTTATTAGTATATTGCTTCGTTAAGCCAGTAATGAGAGGGGTACGTTTGGATTAGGTTGTTAAGCCAAACTGATGCTATCGAATAAAATCTCGATTTGCGTCCCCTTCTTCCTACTCGAGTCCCCCTGTGTGCAGCTCTGGATTTCATTACATCAACTTTTCCTCTAATTTTTATGAGCTTTTAGAGATATATTTGTGAGATATATAGATCCATACATTTGTTTATAAGCAACATGCAGAGGCGACGTGTATATAGAGATAGGGGCATTTTGTCCTCCAATAATTTCGTGGAAATGAGTAACGAATGGCTCATTAGACTAATTTTCTAGATTTTCCCAGAAGAAAAAAACATGAATAATAGCATTTTTTTGTCGTAGGAAAATTTGATTTCCTAAACAGAACGTTGCCAATGCAAGCGAGGTCCTGTCAATTAACGATATTGCTCCATTCAATTCTCCTCTTATCTACCTAATTTGTTCAGAGAGACGTAGTTAATGACATTTTCCCCTAAAATGAAAGCTCGCTCTTTTTAAACTAGATGTATAGCATCTTATTGTTGACTCTCATTTTGTGAAACCTTCTCAAAATAAATCGATGACCTGTTGTCCTCGTACACTTCTTAAAGTCATCAGAAACACGTTTATCCCCTGTTATACTAAACCTGCTTCTTTAAGAGCAGCAAAATAGGAAGTCCTATTGGGCGCATCTTTCTAAAGAGTCACGTGTGAGCACTTATCATTAATTCCTTTCCTAGCCTCTCTCCTCCATAGTGCTGGTAGCAGGCTACTAAAATCACTTTCAAAGTGACAGGCAGCAATTAATTAGGAAGAATTTATTAAATTAAATAGCCTGGCTAAAACTCATTGGAGGAATTTTCATAATATTTATGAAACCCATTCCTCTATGTAATCACACAGACAGGCACAGACCTACACGGTCATGAAGTTGGCAGGGTTCTGGTGTTGGAATACATACACTCCTTGTCCGTGTGGTATTAATGGATCGTAGGGAGCACAATTTTATGTCGTTTGGCTCTCTCCTTAATGAAAGGGGAAAGGAAATGGGGATAACATTAATATGGGATGGAACACGATTTTGCAATTTGCTGTTAAACTTGGGTCGGTCAATACAAAATACTCCAGCTCAAAATACACAGCTCTCATAAGTGCAGAGAGACATTCGTGTATTCTGCATAATACGTAGGCGTGTGTGTGTGTCCGTGTATTTTCATGTACATTATTAGCGAGCTCACAGGGGTATACATTTTCTTACGCCGCTATAAGTACTACACGAAAGAGCTGTGTGCAAGGACATAAAACTCATTTGAATTCCATTCTCGTTCCGTGGCCCATATGCAAGAGGGATTATAAATTAATTGGCAATTAAAATCCCCGCACTTAATTAAGCTGATACCTGTTTCCTCTCCTCTCCTTTTCTCTCGCTCTCCCTCGAGAGAATTCCCTCTATTTGATCATATTATATATATTCTGGCATACACTCACACGCAGCATTTGTAGCTCCTCCATCTCCTTTCTCTTGTAACGAAAACTTTGCACAGAAACTGACACGACTTGCAAATAGATAATGTATACCACATTAATAAATATATATGTATGTATGCACACTTCTCATCAGACTGCCTGTCGGACAAAACCGACGACTTCAGAAGGCCACGCTGTTGTACGTATTATGATGTACAGATAAAATAAAAGCGACTATTCAAATATATTGGAGTGAGAGAGAAATATGCAAATGGTCGCAACTCTGAGAGAGCAAAATATTTCATTAAGAGATCTATTCTCCAGACGTGATGCTTTTGCCACCCTGACACTATGCTGAATGTGAGAGAGAACATTCATTTTCCGTTTGCTCCAGTCTTGTGTACAGGAGTAGTATCCGCAGCCTTTGTTACTTTCCCGTTCGAGCCACGCAGAAGAGCCCACATTTATACTCGTCTATGAAAACAGAGAAATGCTCATGTGACGGTGTGTGTTCTCTCTCGCTGCTGGAATTAGTCCGCACATTCATATTTGCATACAAATAAGCCATCTGTCATATCCAGTCTCATTTTGCGTTTTGAGTTGAGCTGAGCGCAGTATCATCGTGGCATATCAGAAATACCCTCGACTAAAAAAGGCGGAATAAAAATTGTTTTACCTAAACTCATAAAACACGAACTCAATTTATTTATTTAGACTCGAGTATTTACAACAATAGCCGTCAAAACAGATACGCTTATCTTCTGTCACGGACTCGTAATATTGCAAGGAAACCCTCTCTCTTGCGCTCCCACATCAGCAAATTTCTGTTTGGGTGAGTGATCGTACCCTGCAGTTTCTCAGTATGTGACTGTTTTTTATCCGTGTGTGTGAAGCTCATATCATATCACTTTGAGTGGATGATGATGAGTGAAAAACAGCTTGTTAAATTAGCTTTGTAAATGTGCGTGAATGCATGGAAATAATAATAAAGAAAACAAAAACGACCACATATTACACAACACTTAGGGACGTCGACTACGCAAATTCAAATGAGCATGTAATGAAAGGAAGACAGCCAAGCTGACAGAAACAAAAGGCTCTGACGAGCCTCAAAGAATCAAGTTGAAATGACTCATCCAATTAAGCAACTGTGAATTTGAAGGGAGAGCTGAAGTTTTAATCCAATTTATCTCAATTTCATCATGGCATGACGAGTTCAATACTTCTTCTGGCCGGCAGCAGCAAAACTCGAGGAACAATGCAGGAGAAATAGATGGAGGGAAAAGTGCTCCGGGCGACTTTATCAGAGAAGACGTAAATTTTGCAAGATAGAACAATGCTGATATGCTCCTATTTTTTATTGTGAGAGTCTAACATTCTGTTATACAATGCTAAATTTTTATTGGCTTTACAGCAAGAAACCATTTTATTGCATCTTAGCTCCACTATCTTCTCTCACGAAGTGTTTTCCATAAAAATGATTTTTTACCGGTAAAAAATGACAAAACTGAATGGTAGACTCGTCAATACATTCCCTTTAAACCAGGGATATCAAACAGCACATCCGTTTTTATTGGGCTAAAAAGAACTTTATTAGCTCATTAAGATTATCAAAACGGCACAGACACTCAGACAGTCACATTACCGGCTTATCATTGATAAGGGCACTAAATTGTTGAAATTACCACGGTTTTTGCAATGAAAACTTGTAATAACCCCTTTCCTGTGCCGGTTGTGCCCTATCCCGTAACATATTGACTACTTGAGATCTGTGGAGCATGATTGTTTAATTTGGAATGATGAATTGTGTTTCATCGCGCTAACACAGAGATACAATGTTTTTGGCCCAATTAAACTTCAAATTTCAGTCTTTGTTCATGAGATCTCCTGGATAAAATACACTCACGGGAAAATACAGTGTTCTTATTATCATCATCATTTAGAAAAATGCATAAAATAATATTTCAATAATATTCGAATTGAACATGCAACGGTGCAGGCAGCTGGACGTAATTTCATCCACAAAAAAGACTTATTTTAAAAAACAATTCGTGCTTAGTAAAAAATACATGCTTCGTCGTGGGTTGTCCAGAATAGTACATCATTAAAACTTCATTAGGCATACAAAACTAGACAAAACTAATGTGGCGTGTCGAGACTACAGGGAACCACAGCAGAATTCACCTTGAATCCAACGGCCATCCGGATCTTGATTTTTTCAACCATCTGTCTTCGAGCAAGTGTACATATTTATATGTATGTTTGTATGTATATAAAAGATTTCGCAAGAGAGATATATAAATGTATACTGAACAACATTGTGCCCAAGAGACTTTCGTACTTTCTCTTATTTTTCAGACATGACATGAAGACACTGCTTAACATGACATTTTGGCTTGAAACCATATGTGCCAGCTCATTTACGCGACACCGCTCTAATCCCTCCGTAACAACAGGCACAGGCAGTGTTATTTGTCGGTAACAAGCGAAATGCGTGCCCCCTCTACAACATCGCTTTCCCCAAAAACAGTAAGAAATGGAAAACGCCTCCTGAGCGACGGAACACCAAAGAGGCGGCAACCTTTCCCCTGGCATCTCATGTTCCTACAAATGCTACATCGCCCTGCAACTCCTCACAGGGAAAAACAGTGAAAAGCTGCCGACTACTAATAATTGAAGAGAAATCATGGTAATTCTCCACAATATACTAATTACAGTTTTGAGCAGATATCCTGATATCTCTCTCTCGTATCTCAGAACGAGGCAACACAAAATAAGCGTAAACGCACCGGTAAAATTTACATAATTTCAACCCTTCCTTTAATCGAATCTATTAGCCAGTTGTTGGCGTGATAATGTGATCATAGTTGTAGGCAAAATATATATATATAAGCGAGAGAAACCGCTACAGATTCAGGCAACTGTTTAAAATGTGGATAAAACTCCAACTCCAAACTTTTGTGACCTTGTACGCTAGAAATTTCAGCCTATAAAATTCAGGTTACCACGTGGTCAGCCTGAATCTCGTAAGTCGAGGTGGGCTTACGGTACGACACAAAAATTCTTTCACGAATCTAACCATGATTGCAAGGGCAAATTAAAAAAATGTTTTCAACAAAAGCCCTCATCGAAGCATGCACCTTAAGCAACTCTCTCATCAGCGTTTTCGAGCTTCGCACAAAACAATAATAGGCTCATTAGTGGAGCTTATATAATAAAGTCACAAATGAATTTCAGGCTGACTGTATAACAATATACAAACACCAGCCGAAACTCTAACTACCCAGTGTCTGTCACCAGAATACACAGCTTGCAATCAGTGTATAACCTAATCCATTAATTACTGATTGTGCTACAAGGTAGGTAGTACTTCGTACTCCGGTATATTCGTAATGAATTCCCTTGTGCTCTCTCATCTCCTTTGTTTTTTGTCTTAACTCTCTTGCAAACTTGTAGCACTCATCTTTGGTCGCCAGTTTTCTCCTTGTCTTTGATGATGATGACGGCACACAGAAGAGATGAGCTAGTCCTCTGTGTGGTACGCAATGCATTCTTTTACGCGGTAGAGCAAATGGATTACAAGGATTTGGTTAAACAACAGAGAGCAGGAGCAACTGATGAATTTTGTATTCACACTGAGTGAGTTCATTTTCCACGTGAAGGCTTAAAACAGAGCTCACACCGAGCTAATTAGAGGAGAGCAATGAGCAGAGAGGGGGAACAAAGACGAAATGCAGAACACACATGACACTATGCAGTGTACCACAGAAGAAATAAGCCTCACCCAAAAATCATTCGTACTGCAGAAAAAGATGAAAATATAAAAGGAGAAACTATCGCAGAGACAAATACATACGTTTTGAAAACAGTTCCACACTAAGGACAATGGAACAAGAAGGCAATTACCAGAATCTCCCGAGCAAACTGAGGCGAACAAGATCTCATACCCTTGAAGCAGTCTGATGCACATCTAATTTCATCATATCAAGCTCCGAGTAGTTTGAAGAGCTTTTCTTCGCCAATGTTTACAAAAACTTGTGGCTTTGTCCATCACTTGCTCCAGTGAAATCATTAGAGAGAGAAAACAGCCCGAGAATGATATGAAAACATGAAGGAAAATATATGAATATGAATATTGTTCAAAGGTATATAGTATATATAAATACCACGATGATGAGCATAATATGTGACTATAATGAGGCAAAGCATGTATTCACCAGGATTCTCGAGAGGACCACAACAGCCAAACAAACACACCTCTTCATTTGCTCTTACTTTCTCTTTGTGTCGAGGTGTTGATGAAGTGCACACACTATGGGGAAACATACCCGGTTACATAAGCTACACGAACTCGTACAAGGTATATGTTACACAGACTCGTTTTGATTAGCTAATTGGAAATTTGATTCACTTTAATTTACAATTAGTGATAGGTAAAATTAGTAGTAACAGGAGAAGGGAATGAAGCGTCAAAAACTCTTTATTACATTCATTCCTCAAACGCACACATGCTTCATCATCATCATCAAGACTAACGACCAACATGCCTCATCGGCCTCCAGCAATGCCTCATCAAGACAGAATGTGAGCACTACCGACGAGAGAAGCAAAAAAAATTGCCCAAAACCTCCAACTTGAAAACGCTCGTCATCATCAATGAGAGTGTACAAAGGAGACACACAATAATATTCATGATTGCGTCTTCACATTCCATGATTAAATGTCTTGTATTTTGTTTCAGTCAGATATAGCGTGCCGAAAATACACTTGAAGTCATCACAGTCCCATTGATTAGCTTCGACTGTCATCAGCCAGAGACAAATGACAGAAAGTGCTGAGAATGAGTACGTAGCTTTTTCACCCGATTTTAATTTCCCTGATTAAAGCCCTCTCTCACTCCCTCTCCTCAATATTCGAAAGAGCTTTTGCGCTAACAGCTTCGTACATCCTGGTGCGTAGCATCATTCGCCTAATTCGTGCTTGAGAATATGATGAAACGACAAAATACGGGAAAATAGTGTCTCTCTCTCAATCTACATAATTTGGTAGGGAACTCGCGAAAAAAAACAGGAGTTTCACGTTGATAATGATGATGAGCGATAAAAGCTTACTGCAACTTTTAATGACAGACTGAATAGATGAGGATAACTTTGTTGGGTGGAAGTTTTTTTATATATTTCTCCCACTTTTCTCTCATCCCATGCAAAAAAAATCCCCTAAGAGTGTTCCCGCATCATCATTACGGAATGAGAGTAAAATGAATTTTATTCATTCCTCCATTTTGCATGAAGCCGTACACTTAAAAAGGAAGCGCGTATTGTTTTGATGAGTGAATTGAATTTTTTTTCTCCTCCTCTCTGTAGAACAGTCGTCGGCGACAAACGGGAGCGGCTAAGTTTGTAGAGAGGAACCTTAATCAATCTGATGACACTGGAGTAGTGAGGAGGAGGATGAGCTTGGTATGCTCGGTGCTAATGAAAGGGATGATGATGAGGAAAAGCTTCAGTGGATCAGGAGACGACGACGGACGATGATGAAAGCAATCATATCGTAATGATGGTGCCAGCAACAAAAACACCACCACCACGTACAAAGTTAGTAAGAGGAGTGCCAGATAAAGGGAAACTAATGGAATTTACTTATTTTGGCCTAATCTAGCAGAAAACCAATCCGTTAGATGGAATTTAGATTAATACATACATAGCCCAGAGTTCTCCCTCGCTTTTCTCAGAGTGAGAGTAACTAGTTTACGTGTATAAAAATCTTTATGTGTACTCAACCAACTCTAGGTGGAGGAGGAAAGCCTCGGAAATATATGAGAGAGTGGTGGGGTTGTGTGGAGTAACTTTATACTCCGAACTTGACGCGTTCATCAGGCTAAGTACACGATCATTTATGTACATATGTAATATCATAAAGTGATGGCTAGACATGATGAGATGAGGAGAGATGAGAATGGCTCCTGTCGTGTACTCACGTTCTCTTGTGAAGAAGAAAGGGAGAAAACAAAATCGCAGTTCTTTTCTCTCTATTTTCTTTCCTTTCTCGGAGAGACGGTCAAAAAAATGTGTCCTACGCAAAAAAGTGAGAGAGTGCTCTCTGACTCCTCACTGCGTGTGATGCCATTTTGAAGGACTTTTATAATAAAACTAAAAGTCAATCCAATTCCTTCTGTAAAAAACAAGCCATTAATGTAATTAGAGTTTATAATGGGCCACAAGATATTACTCTGGAAGCACTCTCTCTCTCTCTCACTACTACTACTCCTACTTACCAAACCAAAAAGGAATCAAGTCAGAGAGGAATTTAGGTGTACATGTGTGGCTCTCGGAAGAGAAAGGAGCAGAAAAAAAAACGTTGGCTTATGGTTGGGCTGTCTAGAGAAATCAGTTTGTTGACTAGGACCATGATACTTTATATGATGCGAACGGTATCATTCCCTTTCCTCCTCCTATCATTTCCTTTCTTTCTCCGTCCCTTCTTCGTAATTCTGGTCAACCTTAATCAGAGCCGTTCCAAAATAGAATTAAATGAGAGAGCTCTGTCTTGGTGTGTCTAAAAAAAACTTTAAGTAACAACGCGCACAAGAAAGTCTTGTTGACTGAAAAGCACGTTCTGCATCCAATCTAGATGAGTATAGCAAAGTGATCTTATTATAGTCATCATTGTCATTAGTGGAAGTAAAATGATGAAAAAGACGACGTGAAGGAGGAGACACGTACACATTTTACAAATGCATAAGCAAGAAGGACATGAACCCAGAGAGTGTTTAACAGGGCTGAGGGAAATGTAGGCATTACTTTCTTTCGAAGCAGAGAAAACAAGGAAAGAGTCCTGGCATCTTGTGAGCCAAGAAATGGTCCAAGCACAAACTAAGTAATTTCTCTAATCTAACATTTAATGTCAGTAATGTGTCCAGGCCGGTAAAATGTATTATAAATGTATTACGACTGGTCGTAGTTGACTTGTGACTTTGACTTTCCTTGCTCATTCTTCTAATGTAATTTAATAAATGTGAAGGCTTCTCTCTGGCTCACTCCTCTCTTTCAGCTTCACTTTTCAAACTACACACTACCATTACCACTGATGAAGGCTTTTCCTTTTCTCTCGCAATCCCTGCAGAGCACTAACTGAAAACCTATCCTAGCTTAGATCCACCGTATTATACCTCACATGGAAAATGTGTAGAGGTAGACTTGTAGAAAAACACGAGTTTTTCTCCGACATTCCTTTGTTTTTAACTGTGTTATGTGTATTACGCTTTCGATGCCGTTCAGCTCATTTAGTATGGCATACTGAAAAGACGGAGGAATGTAGAAAAGTTTGTAAGCTTTTCTGATGGAGAGAAAGTTAGAAAGGGCAGTCTCTCTACATCATGGCTACTCTCAATATCTTATAGGTTTTTACAGGCACAAGAAAAGAGTAACAGTTGCAGCCTGCTTTCTCTCGCCAGTTGCAGATGCCGAAGGAAAAAGGTAATAGTTAAACGAAAGACAGAGGGACTGGTGTACGTTAGCATATTCACTCACTTTGACTAGAGTTCTACTCAGGCTGCTCTTCCACTCCAGGCGTATATAGGGCAACTCATGTTACAGTAAAGTCAATCTCTTGAATTGCCTTTCATAATTTAAGAGCAATCACAAAATTTATGGCCATATCAAACAGAATCATCCTCCTTCCGTCTACCTCCCCTCTCCGTTCCCTTTTTGCCCTATCCGCTTCTTTTCCGACGTTATTATTGCGCGCACACACACTATCACATATTATCCATCACTTCTAAATGTATCAGTTTCCTCTTCTTATGAAGATTGGATCATGCATCAAATAGCGCAGCTACTACTCCCCACATTTCACGCGGACAGAAGAGAAAAACCGTGAAGAGAAAGTACGTTTCCAATAATACTTTTATTCTCTAGATCCTCATGCCTTTAGGGCTTATCCCAACACTAAATGTTCACTCTGTTTCATTGAGCAAAGAGCCTCCATGTAATAAAAAATACCTACAAACTTTTTGTGGAGTTAAAAATAATATACTCTACAGAAAAATGTAATGATTCTGCTTGTCGAATTAAGGGTAAAGCAAACAACCAATAACAGGATTTTTCTGATCAACTGATAACCATTCCGACAAAGGTCCTCTTAAAGTTGATACAAAGTGACTTTAGTGCAGTGCACTACATTCAATCAGTAAAATAGCGCTTTTCCAATCATAAGATTTGTGTTTGTACCCACACGCCGCAGATTTATACGTAAGCTCATCGTTGTCAGTCCCGAAACGACTTATGACAGAATGGAGACATTTCTCCAGTTTATAACTGTAGTTTCTTGTGACGACCTCCTCCATACTGAGCCAGTGGTTCGGTCCACCAGCCTCTGGCGTGCTTTACTAGATAAACGAGTGTATTAGTGCCAGCGGGAGCAATATAAATAAAAATGAAAGGCATTTCAGAAACAGAAGTTGACAAATGCAAGCACACCGCACAGAGGAAGACGAAGAGTTTGTGATTTTATTCTCCAAGCCACTCCGTATGCCCTCTACGTAATATGCATAGGAGGAAGTGCAAACCAACGAGTTTTTCATTTCTGGTAAATATACGCATTGGAACTCTCTTACTACCTAAATGCATTATGTGTTTGTATAGTGTCATAAGATCTGATATTGTTTTTAAGCAAGCTCTTACCACTTCCTTCCTTCTCGTCTGCTGGAGTGCGCTACAGGCAAGTAACTTTAGTGCAGCAATAGAAAACACCTGATACTCGGCAATAAGTTAGAAGCTATATAATTTCATTATTAATCCGTAGGCGCACCACTTTCCATGAATCTTTCCCCGAGTTCTCAAAAAACCGTAATAATCATAACCGAAAGAACTGTATAACATTTAAGGGAACACTGCCTCACACACTGTACTGCGTCTCTGTATTGTTTACTCACACTGGAAACACAATAAACTATGCAGGCTCTCTGAACAATCTGAGAAAGATGATAATAACAACAATATTTCCAAATCAAAACTCCATTTTCACTTTGCTATACTAATAGCGTACAAGTAGCCTGAAATCCACGGTAGACACCCTGTTCATGTAAAAGCTTCCTCCAAGACACACGAGGAACAGCAACAAAGAGCAACAAAGACTGCGACTTTTGCGACGCTCACTCCTGCCTCTGTTCGTCAGCCTGAGCAACGTGCATTCTTGCTGTCAACGAAATGCCGAGTTGGTATGGTTTAGGGGTGGAAAACATGCTGAGACTCCAGATGTCCACAATAATATTTCTTAGAGACCGGCTTTAATTAACTCTTCCATTCACCATTACTACAAGTTCGTTGCACACACAGTCTCACACAACGAGAGCCTTTCTCTTTTTCGCTACACTGTCGTCTAGTGGCCCACTGTCACCACCATACTGTGCCCAGAGAGAATGTGCTGGCTTGCTTGTAAATGATCGCCCTCATTATTAGGAATGTAATTAGATTTTAATTAAGAGCAGAAGTGTACAAATGGAGGGGAGAAATTACTCCAGAATTTTACACACGCACTCTTCTTCTCACGTCAGTTGTAAATTCGTTTACGAGTGTATATTATTATGTGTGTGCAAACTGTCATGCTTGAACTCAAAGAGCTTTTTCTTTCCAATGTGTTTCAGCTTTTTGTTGACAGATGAAGCGCAATTTTATTGAAAACGTATTGGGCTTGTACAAAGTGAAAAAAGCACTCAGGACACACTCTCTCAAATCTTCAATTAAATTTCTTCCTTTAACGTTGAAAAGGAATAAAACTGGATTTTTTTTCGAGTGATTCTCATACAAATTGCTTCATTATATTGTGCACCACATTTCCCCCAAAAAACTTTACATATTAAATACCCAAGGTTTGTTTGTTTTCTTAATTACGCGCACACACACTCACAGAACCACCAACATTTGCACAACAATACGCGCGCTGATCACCTTCGAGTTGCTCGAGTAATGAGCTTTTCGGAGGAGTGATGATGATGATTGTTCAAATACCCAGTGGACGTAACAATAAAGTGTCGAAGGGAGAAGAAAACCCCAAAGAATTTCAATTTGTGAGCCAAGTGTCTATAATTCTACCTAATGTATAACTCATTAACAAAAAAATTGGAGAGAGACAATCAGTGTGAGGGATTTCAACGAGAGATGAGCCAAAGCTTCAAACGGCAAGAGAACAACGTTAGAGTGAGAGACGAGAGAGCGTCACTCGCACACGGACTTTCATGTGCTGCACACAGAGCGAGACTGAGCAAGTGAGTACCGCTGATCATTATCATCACTTGAGTTCTTCGTTTCTCACTCTCACCACTCCACACACAGGGTAGGTACATCATCTAGTATATCCTAAAAATGTTTGTGCTCACAGAAAGGGGGAAGATTTCGTGTAATACACACCATACATGCACACAACCAGTGCTCGCTCACCACCATACCACGGCAATAGTTAAAGGGACACGTATGGAAGAGTACAAGGCTTGTATCATGCTATTGTACATACAAGTTATGTACATACTTACCCACTACTATATCTACGCATTAGTGTGTATAATAATGTCCATGCAAGGTTTTCCTGTAATGCTCTCTCCGTGTGTCTCGCCAAACAACCGGAGCGGCAGAGTTGTGGATGGTTACACATTCTTAAATGAAAGCTTAAACTCAAACACCCTTCAGTGTCTATTGCAATCATCATTGTGTGGGTATTAAAAGGGGGAGAGAGAAAATACGGCGAGTAAAGCTTGACCGAAATTCCGGGCGGCAACCATATGTACCTTCCGATAGCATCATCATCGTCCTGATGTTGATGAGCTCCATCCAATTTAATCAAGATAACCAAAGCCAATCAAATCAGGCCTACCTGGATCAAACTTAATTAAAGTCATCTAGGATGCCAACAAACTGACTCACTCTCTGAGTGAGCATGTATGTATACTCTCTCTCGCTTGGGTGATGCACTTCCTCAACAATAAACCAAATGGTTGTAGTATGTATGTTGATGGTTTGGTGGTTTTCCCTACAGTGATAATGGGATGAGGAAATTTTAGCTATACTCTCGTGTTTGTAGGTATATAAGCCTTCACAGCTTTATTAACATAATATTTATAAGTGATTGGAGAAAAACATGTAGAAAAGGAGCTACTCTTGTGGGACTCTTAGTCGATTCAAATTAAAGGTACGTTCACGTTCGTACACTCATTAACGGTGGTGGTATGGTGGTGGCGTGTATAGGGGTCCAAAACGTGTAAATCTTGGCTCAGCTCGAAAGCTGTTATATACTGGCGAAAAATTATTAATAGGAAAAGCTGACCCTACAGGACCACAGTGTAACCACCACCACCTTAATTAACCTGTAATGAGTTGACATAATTAAAGCCTTTTGGCTGTATATCTCTGCGTGCCCATCCAACTATCGCAATAGTAATCTATCTGTGCTCTCTCGCTGCTCCTACGAACTGATTAGGATATTGGGAGACGTAACGGCTTCAAGGTAGAGAGCTCAATGAGGAGAGTTCTGAATAGAGGCAACTACATTTTGAGCATCGACGACAAAGTGGCAGGGCATAGCTCAAACCCCGCCGCTTCGTACCCAACTTACGGATTTATTTGGGAGTGCGGAGCCCGCTAACAATGTAATCTGTATGTGAGGATATGCGCCCATCTGAGCACACGTTCAATTTTTTCTCCCTGCTTTTTATAAAATTAACTTTATGAATATAAAATAATATGTTACATGCTCACCGAGTGTTATGATGCATCGTTTTTTATGCAAGCATGTTTTTATAGTCTGACTGCATACCCGAGTTGAGTGTTCTTGAGGAATCTAGCCTGTTAATAAAGGTGTATATGTGTGTCTTTATAATTATATGAGTGTTTGTGTGAGAGCGGCAGGGCGCAAAAGGAGCGTATTATTATGAATTGCATTTGGCGAAAAACTCTTTGTGAAAATTAAGGCTTAATTAAAGCTCTCAAAAATTTATAAATTCGACTGATTAAACGGTTCATTATTTAACAGAGTTGGTGCTTGATTAAAAAAGAGGATTAGAATGGAATAATTTCATCAGGATGTGTGTACGGCGAGCCAGGAGCAGCAGGTATGAGCGGAGCAAACCCCCTTTCGTTGTTTATACAACAGAGCCGCTTTGTAAGATGAATTCAGTGTGTAATGGGTTGACTGGTGTGAGTATATCGTTAGCCACACACGTTATGTTGCATTAGCTGCCTCTCCGGCTGGTGCAAAGGGAGCAAAATATTAGGTTTTAAGTCATGACATGTTGTGCTTCAAATACATGCATACTTTTACAAGCATATTATTCCATTTTTGGTATATTCGGAGATGTGTGTACTTGCACAGTTTCCTCCTCATTTTTTAAATCCCGAGAAAATACGAAAGCTTGTATGACAAGGTAAACAAGTCAACTGCAATGTTCATTTTTGGTTTTCAATTAGCAGGACTGAAAAGAAAAAGTAATTTAATTTAAAGTAACTTATACAGTAATTTAGGATGAGACAAAAAGTATTTCACGGGTAACAACAACAACTGTACAAATCTTATACAGCTCCGTTCAAATGGCCATCTAAAGTCATATTCATAGGAAATAAGAAAATATTTGACACACCGTTCCACAAAACAACAAAATGTACACTTGACGCCTTCACCTTGTCAGGAGACAAAAAGGAAAAACTTAAAAGGATGCCTTATGAAATGTATACTTGGAAGAAGTGCCCATACACTACGTTTCAGCCCTGATTCTTGTGTAAGGGCGCAAGCAGCGGTGCTAGTTTTGTGAGTACACCTGAATGGAAACCGTGTGTGAATGCAGACGATGAGATGCGGGACTGTTTCTGGAAATACCTACATGTTGTTCATTCTACGAGTCTAAAAAGCTACTCGCTCTTCCACCTCTTCGTCAAGGTAAACTTACAACGATGCTTCCGTCATACAACACAGGAACGGTCTGAACCAGAAGGAACCAATCCAAACCAGCATCAGTCGGCTCAACAAGGCTTCAAGACCCGTAATTAAAACTATTAAAATTTAATGATTTATTCGACCAAGTTGAGCACAGATGTTTATGACAGTGAGCAACCCTTTAAGATGTATGCTGTCCTTTCCCAAAGAAAGCTTGTGTATTGCAAAGTTCCATGCAGGAGTTTTCTTTATACACAGGTCTCATATCAACATTTTCCTTACATTTGTAAAGAAGTAAACTTGCATCAACTTTGTAATAAACTTTTCCTCCTATTTTCCATTTTTCTCCATATTTTTTATACTTGAAATTAAAAAAATCTTGCGAGCCCAATTTGAATAGATAAATGACTTATTAATTACCTATATTTCTCTCTGAAAACATTCCCACCGTTGTATCCTGTGAAACGTGCGAATATTATGAAACTTTATCAGTGGTAGACTTCTACAAATGCAATTTTAATGAACAACTATTGACAAAATGATACAAAACTCGTATGGGGGCTGTGAACGCGACTCATTTTCCGAATCACCAATTTACAATAAAAGGAGCATAGCTTCGCTGTACAATTCAGGTTATACAAGTTTCATGCATTCGTTGTATTGATTCCTTCCTAAAGCAAGCGTAAAAATTTATTTAGGTGAAGTTTTCCTCTGTGTGATAAAGTTACTCATCGAAGTTGTCGAGGTAGAGAGGGCTCTGTAATTAGAGACGATTACAGCTTTCATTATTCAAAAACTTAATTTCTAAAAAGCTCAAGTTGCACATCCAGGAGAGAGGAGAGGCTCGAGTGAATTATTACATATTATTGCTATTCCTTGTGTGATTTCGCTCGAAGCCATTCCTCCTGATAAGTGCTCCAACTTGCAGTGACTTTGATGTATGACTAAAATCGTTTGATTGTGCTTCGTACAAGAGTGTACGTATAAAGTGTGTGCGAGATAGGTGAGCCATTATGGAACACCAAATGACTGATAGACTTGACTTGTTTTCTTTTCCAGCGGGCTTCGCCGAACGCTATTAGAGAGGAGGGTTTTCAACTAAACCGAAGGTAGTAATTATCATGATTTACAGTCAAATTGTAATTATCCAAGTGGATCTAAATAATTTATGGGAATTGATTTGCTAAACAAATAACCATTTTAAGGAGCCGACAGGCATGGAACAAAAAAGTTGGCAAAACGAAGGGGAGTCATAATATGTAAATAGGGAGGAAACCTTCACATTTTACCCGCTTCGTGTGCTGTATCGTAATAATGTTGCTATTTTCGAACCGGTATGTATAAGCGGGTTTGCAGCTTTAGTCCAACTCTCATCAAATCTTGGCTAATTTCAAATATTCAGCACAACTCATCAACGGTATTCAGTCTTTAGTCCACCTTTCTTGTGACGTTGATAAGTATCATGTCCGCCTCGTTGGCGGAGCTTGCAAATAATCCATAATGTGAAAACAGTAAACCTCATTTTACTACCGAACTGGCGAAGATTAGACGGATAAAATTATTGATTCTCATAAGTACACAATTTGATAATAAATATGAGATATAATATGCACGTTAGCCCAAATTAAAAAAAAATTGATTGGAATACCGTGCTCTCCTAGTTTCTACTAAACTTTTAGAGGATCAATGGTTTATTTACATCGAGAATATGCCGAAGGTATACGTTTGTGTGTATGACAAAGCTTAACATCCCCTTAAAGCAGTTTATTTACCCTACGACATTGGAAAGCTGGGATTTTGTCATCATCTCGTATTCTTGGAGAAGAGGATGCCTTTGCCGCTGCAGGGGATACACTCTCAGACCCTTACGTCCTTTTAACCACTTAATGCTTAGCGGTCAGGTTGTCTTTGGGAAAGATTTTAAAATATAGAGACACTCACCTGAAAGAAAAAAAAGACAGAACATTATTAGATATTTCAATGTGCCCACAAGTTGAAGGGACTCAACCAAATTTTATGGATTTTTCGTCGTAACTCTATATAAAACGAAGTAGCCAAAGCACAAATGCCATTCTTGACCAAACACATTCAAATATGTGTACGTATGACAGTGTTGTAAGTAGCAAGGTGTCCACCCCAGATCTATGGAAATGAACTTTTATTGTTGCTAACAATGCCCAATGAAAAAACACTAAACCACCTCCACATACCGATGAAATGCTTTTCGATACAAGTTGACTGTCATCAGCACCGTGGCACAAAGTCTGCATACATCAAGCATCACAGAGGCAAACATTGGAGACACGTGAAAAGTATATCCATACATATGCAAGTGTGCAGGTCTCAAGTTAAACTGCGGCTTGAAAAGGTCACTCCAATAATAAAATCCAACAATGGAGACTACGGCTTGAAGGAAACAAAGTCACATAAAATTTTGTGATGTACATCGGTCCTAGACCGACAATAAGTACGCATGGAAAAGAAATCATGGCATGACACAGCAAACAACAACAGCCCAAACACCATCTCATCGATGCTCATGTTCGTAACACTGTAGAACAACGTGGAAAAAGGCACGTACAGGAAGACGGCAGTAAAAGTGGTTAACTATCCGTAACTGTAAATAATATAGTTTTAATAGGCTCCCTTTCTTATTACCAGAACTGGGAGTAGTGTAGCGAAAAACAGAATGCTTGTGTGTGTGTGAGAGTGAAAATCTCTCGCAAATGAAATTACACCACCGCACCGAACTAAATGTATTTACAATACCTACGTTCCATTTGCCAACCATGTGTATTGTTTTCCTCTCTCGTCACAATATACACGACGTGGAGGAGGTCGGACTGCGTGAAGAGAGATTCTTCTCTTGAAATTCTCTTCTCTAGCCCAACAAGTGATGAGCCTTATGGTGCAAACAAATACAAAGCCGTTGGTACGGAGAGCGGATCAGATTAAAAAAGAACAAAGACTTGTTTATTGCTTAAAATCTTGAGCAACACCGCATAACAGGAAAGAATAAGTTTCTTTTCTGGTTGAGCATATTTGACTGTGCAAAGAGGAGAGAGGGATCCCCTTTCCGTCTTCCCTTCCACATTTTGGTAACAAAAGAAATGTAAGTATTATGTAGTTCGTGTTTGGTCGACTGGATTGGATTTGGATGTGTTTACTCGCAAACGCAGCAGTGTAATTTGAAAGTAAACCTGGAAATTGTGAAAGTCAGTGTGTACATGGTTTGTGTGTTGCTCGCATTTATTGCTCCTGAAATCCCGTGTAATGTTACACAAGAAAGGGCATTTATGCAAAAGCAGTATGTACAAAATATTTATTTGTATAAATATAATGAAAATGGATCGTATTTTTCAGATGAGTGATCAAAGCCGACACTGGGCATAAATACAAAGAGCATATATGTACGACTCGTGTAAATACACATCTTTTAAGCTCTATCTTGTTCGCAGAGCACAAGCCCATAAGCAGAGAGAGAGAGAAGACGAACTTCAGGCTTTTGTTGGCAAACGAAGAAGTAAACGAATGTGAAGAAAAAGGGAAACTTGTGACTTGAGCAAAATAGTCAAGCTTGGGCGAGCTTCGCATTCGCGAGAAATGTTTGGTGAGCCTTTTTCACTTACACTTACTTCGTCTCGTCTTACTCTCTGGCATTATTGCAAACGAAGAGAGCGGACGCCTGTCATGCAACAATTCGATACACATTGGTTCGCCCTCTCTTGCACAACGGTATTTATCCTCGAGAAATATTACTATTTACAATTTACAATTCTCATAAATTCTAGCTATAAAGAGTTCCGTGATCCCTCCTTGGGAGTTTTATGGGACCCGCGTGTGCTCCAGTCCTCGTTCTGATGCAATAAAATCCCTTTATTATATTATCAAAATTGTATTTATTAAAATTTAATAAGTTCTTCTCCTTTTGTGAACAGACTCACAATATTACTGCCTTCGAGCTACGACACGGGGCAACATACATCATATAGCACACAAACACACACGGAGCGATGCATTTTATTATATTGAGCTCTTTGGTCTTTTCCTCTATTACTTCTACAATGTTATTTTGCCGCCGCGACCATCGCGAGAGTCGTCATCTTTGAAGAAATATTCGAAAACGTATACGTGAACACGCAACTTTTGCACATATATACATACACGTATGTATATACGTAAGTATCCCACAGGATTGCGCACATATTTTATTCACGTACAGTGGAATACAATCGGATTCAAATATTATCGCATTTTGCCAAAAGCGACAAAATCAACTAGCCTTGTATGTACATTTGTGTGCACAAGGATCACGGATATGGCTGTCCCACAGTGGTCGCCGAGTCGTTCCTGGTTTCAAGATATTGTTGTGACTCGGTGGGCACACTGTTTGGGCTTTGGGACATCAGTATTTATAACAGCCCCGAACACCTCTGTCGTGTGAAGACTTTTAGAATTAAATGGATTTTCCGAGAGTACAACAAGTGGTGCGAGCGACTATACTTACACACTGCAAGTTTCACTTGAGCAGCAACGGGTTCGGGTGAATTTAAGCTATTTGGTTCATGATATTTAGTGAGCTTTATGCAAGATCCAGGCCTTACCTTGTGTAAGTAAATGAGAACAAACGACTGAGCATATTCTACTTCGGCTCATTCTGTTTTTCGACGGGTATGTTTCATATAACTTGGTGACTACAGCCTGCCTGAAAATTGAAAAAGTGTCTTTGACTTCTGTCAAAGGCACCTTTTCCAGGTCAGTGAATGCTGTTGTTGTGGAGTGATCTCAGATCTCGGCTGCGATATCATGATGTAGAGCGTAGTTTCCTTATAGTGACAAATCATGTTTTGCATCCATATCGCGTGCAACATCAACAAAGCTACGAGTACGCACTCACTAGTTGATGCAGCTATAATAGCTTTCAAATGGAAGTGAAGCTACTGTTAATTAGCATATATAGGGCTCTCTTAAAACTACTAGAGTGTACATGTTTACAGTGTTTTACAACTTTTCACAAATATGAAAAAGCCGAAGTAAAACTGGCGATGATAATGTGCACACATTTGTTATCTCGACCTTACCACGACTTTCCTTGAGTACGCAAGAAGAAGTAAAGCTTTTTTGAGAAAACTTTGTCTACCGTTGTGGCGGCACACAATCAAAAAGATGCTAATTCCGCAGATTCTCACCAGTGCAACAAAACATGGTGCAGAAAGAGGAGACAGCGAGAGAGGAGTGAGAAACAAGAGAAAACAATACATTTTACTCACCAAAGTTTCACGTTTACCAACAAAAACGGTCATTACTTCAACTTCATATTGACTACTACAACATGATATTTCATGTTGTACGCTAATGATCACCGAATATAATCTGATTTTTTTTTCGACTCAAGTGAAGCAAACTCATTAAAATGCCTGATTCTTTACTAACTCAATGCATGTCCCATCAGCGTCCTAATCACCTTCAAGAAATCCATTCTCCCGTCTGACAATGAACGGTGTTTGTGCTGTCTTGTTGGGCACTTTCCGTAGCACGTTTTTCTCATGATTTCTTTCAGAAATTATTCCTCCTCAGAAATATTAGTAATAGAAAACGAGTAAAAGAATGTTAACACTCATGGATTTATGATTTAAGTCCCTCGAAGCATTAATGACAAAAATCCGGAGCATTAATATACATATACCTTGGCTTCGGTCAGTGTGAAATGTATGAAGTTTTGGTAATACAAGTTGGCTTGTTCATCTGACAGAGATCTTTTGAAAATCATGTTATTCATTTAAAATAATGCGAGCTACATCCATCATAAGTGGTTAATAAAAGGGCAAAGAGATTGAACAGCCACTTATAAATAACTTTTTTCTCTCTTCTCTCTCTGCATCTCTTCTCTTTTGCTGCTCATTGTTATTATTATTTTTCATTACTGTGGCGCGGCTTCACAAGTAGTTTTATGAACAATCAGTGTTCGTTAGTGATACCCACACCAACAAAGTAATCCCGTTTGCATCGCACAATCAGTGTAATGTCTTTAATGTATGCAAACGAAAGGAGAGACGAGAGGAAAAGACCATGAGTGAGAGAAGAATGTGTGGTAATGGTGAATGAGCATGATATGAATGGTATCATGATCATCATGATGTGCTTATGATTGTGTGGTGTTGTTGTCGATGATTACGCTCAGTTCATTACCATCGTGCAATTTTAATGGTTCTTGTAATAGTGCAAAAAAGATTAACATTTTAATTGTCAATTTTACATGAGAATAATAAATAATTAGGAAAAACTGGTCAGCCCTTCATGTCTCTCGTAGTGTGCGCTGAAAATAATTGAAATACAATTTTCAAAGCCCGAAAAACAAGAAGGTCTCTAAAGAGAAGTACTCACGGCTAGATTGCAACTATTGTTATTGCTACTCCCTTCTACACGTTCTCAAATGCGAGCTTGGTTTTGATGTACTCCTTCTGATTCAAGAGCGATACCTGTGATTATTATGCAGAAAATTTGAAAGATGTAAAACGATATCCTGTCCAACGCAAATACCTCAAGAAACAACATTTGCTCAGTTGTCAGAAAGTGTTTTTTTTGCTCAGGATTTCTGGTATGATTACTAAAGCAGTGGCATGGAATGAATGTGAGCGAGATGAGTAAAATAATAACAATAATAATAATAAACAAGGTGATTATTACCACATTGTGTGCCTTTGCACGTAAATCGTTAGACAGTTAATTAAAATGAAGAGAAGATGAGATGAGGGGAAAGCCCTTCGTTACTCCCGATAGTACAACCATTTCAATATATTGCACAAGCAACTGTGCCGCATTCATCTCATTACCGCAACATTCATCACATCAGCCCTTTCCTTATGAACAACTCTCACATACACATTTATTATACAACTACTAATCCTACCTTCTCCTCATTACCGCCACAAAGTATCACATCACATGTACTGATATACTTGACGAGAGAGAGAGACACACACAAAATGCTTAGAGAAAACACACTTTCAAGGACCATTAAGTGATCACGCCGAATTGTTTTATTATCGCTGTATTATACAAAAAGAGATTTTTTAACGACTAGAGGGAGAGACAACCTGAATAAGAAATGAGCAAGTCAAATATCAAACAACGTTTCGTGATAACCCATATGTAAGGATGTGAAGAGGTATAAAGTTGACGGAATTAGCTGCGTATGATATGAATGACTAGAGATAATAATTGGATGCTATTTAGCACTGCTCTCTGCTCTTTCTCTGTCTCCCTCCTCGTCAAACAAGCTCACGGAGATAAGAGGCTCGAAGGTAGAGCCTTCGAGGTGTTTTTACAATCTTAAACATCCGGCACTTATTGGTTTTATATGCACTCTGAAACATGTTTGATGTCGCTCATACGCAATAAAACCAGCCTATTATATAGTCAATCTGATGTTTTGTAGGAGTCTCATTCAACTCCTTAAACCCAGTGAAGCGTACAGGTACGAGATTGACGTTACCAAATGTTCCAATTCAATGAATGAACTTTTTTTTGGAGAAGTTGGGGTTTTTCACATTTTGCATTTTGTTTGTGCCAGGAATTTTACACACCTGAGTTTTAAGGGTAGTTTTACATAAATATGCATTTACATACCTATGTTGAAAATGAGTTATACGTTATACTTTCCTGGCTCAATCTCATTTTCTTTAATAATTATGGTGTACACGCCACCTCGATCAGTCATTCGAGACAATTCGTCGGTTGAACGTGAAATGACTTCGATATAGTTAGACTAGCTGTTGTTGCTTACGTAATCTAGTGCGGCGTACATTGTCTTGTACCTGTAGCAGTAGAAGCAAAACAAAAAATAATTGCATCCTTTATGATTCACCCATGTTAATTGATATAGTTTATTGGCAATCTGAGCAAATGATGTAGCTGTTAAACCCAACTTCTCCCTTTACTCCGAGATCAGAAGGAGCAAATCGAAAAGAACGAGAGCAAGGCATGGAGTCGATTATTAAATGAAGGAAGGGCAAGAGCATGGGCAAAATATGATTGAAAACATTGTTCACAGTCACTTACACTTTATGCGCCGTCCTTTCATCATTACTTGAACTGAGTGTAATAAAAAGTAAACTGAATTCATCTTGGGGAAGGCAAGTTCCCAGTTTGAGATTTATAAAGACAGGAACAGGTTTCTTTTTAATTTCAACATTTTCGTCGGTCCTCTTCATTACTTGAGCGCAGTTGGAAGGGGTTGTATACCTGTAGAACTCGGAGAGCTCCACAAGCCATAAATATATGAAATATGTTGAGTAAAAGAAAGCAGCAACATGTATGTATGTATACATACATATCTCTAAGGCTTGACAGTGTATGATCTGGTTTATATCGCAAGTTGCCAGAGATGCGTTCAGCTTTTCGTCAGTAAGTTCTCAATTTGGATGACTTGTGCTATGCACACATCTGCTTGAGCCTGAGAGTGAGTGAGTGAGTGAGTTGAGCTATCACAATCACTTTTTATGCGCTGCTGTGAGGAATGGGTGTAACTTTTAATTGGATGTGCATTTATTTATCACTGTCAATGGCCAACTTCTTTGGCAGTGCATCCTGCACAGCGAGTCAAAGTCGGACGGTGGAAAGAGTGTGGTGAGCGAAAGATGAACCGCTCTTCTCTTTCATTACGATCAAAGGGAATTGTTAAACTCCTACAGAAACCCATCACGTATCCTATTTGCGTAATAATAAAGAATAATATACGAGGGAAGGTGAACTCATCAAAAATGCTCATTAATGAAGAGAGAAGTGAGTATTTCGGAATTTCGTTCTGACTCCAAATGCTCATGCAAATCTCGAGTAATTGGTAATTGCAAACAAGAACTGCGCTCCACGACGATAATCACGGCGATCTTTGTGTGAGTTGAAAGGTATAAAAATGTGTAAGATATAATGTGGATGCCTATCAGAAAGATTGATATGTGCGGCTAAAGGTCTTGTTTGCCTGAGGAGAGAAACTGCATTACGTTCACATGCCCCTTTCCCATTCCAAATGTGATAACCGCCAGCAAATTCATTTGCTTTTTTCCTGCGAGAAATACACGGAATTTTGTTCAACTTCTTTGGAATGCTTCAGAAAAATATCATCACCACCAAATTGTAATAAATTCTTGAGCATGTGCAAAAAGGAGTGCAAACGATGAGTTGAAACTGTTTCGACCTCGCACTTTCGAGTCATTTATTCGGTCCAAGTTTTTTACAGACGAGGTTCTGCCGAAAATTGATTTATATGGAAAAGATAAGGAGTAGGATGGAGCACGGCTAATACTAATTTGCATGCATTAACAGTATTGCCTAATAGGAACGAAAGATGGTTAAATGCGCACTGGCAAACAATCATCATTTGTACTTTGGCACTGTCTGGGCATAAGGATAATCATTGTTGGCCTTAAATTATACATTTTTCAACATGAAAATCGCCTTCATTACTCTTCCCATCCTTTGCGTCACTTAACAAGATTGTCGAATCTTGAACACATTTATTCATAACAGTAATTACTTATGGCACAAAGTAGTTCGTCTTTCAGAAATGAACAACGGCACAGCTCAGAAAAAAAAATCGGAGTAAATGAGAACTCAAGAAACACGCTCAGAAGAGAAAGAGAAAAAAAAACGAGTGGCACAGGCACACAGGGCTCATGTTGATGATTTTTTTTTCAAGCAAATAAGCTGATTGTATCAAATTTACGAGCTACACGGTGGCAATAAAGCTAATAAAATCCGTAAATGGAGCAACCAGTTTCCTATTCCATTCTCACTCACAGAAAGGAGGGAAAAAACTAATTTAATGATTTCAAACTGGAGTGTGAGTGAGAGTGAGAGAGAGGAGTTGCAATTTGAGATTTAATTAGTGGAAGAGATGAATTTTCCATGTCTGCTGATTAATGGCTCACGGAAGTTTCACAAGTACGTACACACATAACGCAAATAGATGTAATAGAAGGAGCACTATAGAAGCTAAGCAAACAAGCTACAACTTTACGAACTCAACACTTTCAACGCTTTTTCTACATACATTCAACAGAGTAGACAACTTATAATATTTATACATGCTACAATAGTTTAATGTTTGCTTTCGGAAACAGAAGACGAACCCGACCGGCTTCAACAGTGGAGGAGCTCAACTACAATAATGGACAACCTTTGTGCAATAAACCTCGTTGAGTTCACTTGAGTTTCATGTAAATGTTTGGAAAATGCAAGCGTCACCGTTGCAATCATTGAGGCGTCTCTCATTATGCTCCTTATGGTCGCTCATACACATATTACGTGATGCTCATTATCTCCCACCTTTCTCATTATTACTACGCACTTTATACATGAGAGCAAATCTTATCTTGAGGAAAATTTTATAAATAAACTTCAACATACACATTTACTCTATATCCAATGTCCAGAGAGTGTTAAGTCAACAATAAAAATAAATACGCGGAGGTATGCACCAGTATTTACAGCCAGTGCACCTAACAAGCTTAGCACATTATTTTTGTGCTCATTATTTCCAACCAGATCCTAAACAATTGCTTAACAGCCACCAACTCTAATGTGTACACGCATTCTGTTTCTCTTTTAGTGACTCACACACACTCTTCCACATATGAGGCAACAATAAAAGTGTAATGGAAATTAATTAGTTCACGTATACCTACTAGAGATATACTTTCACAAAAGTATATAGCTTTGCCAATGAACGTATTTTTCGTACAATTCGAGGAGAATGGAAAAGCCCATGTGCTAATAAGTGTGGGTGTGTGCACTACATCAAAAGTGTTTGGTTATGGCACTTGAGGGGCACAACGTCCTAATAGTTTCCACAACTGTAACTTACGTATTGTCGATTGTATTCTCGGCAGTTTGCAGAGAAAATACTCAAAGAATTTCTTGTACAAACGAACTCCAAAATAATCACATTTTTTCTCAACTAGTTCCCTTATTATCCTTGTTTAAACACTCATTCCCTGCCTTTTGCTTGACGTACGTGTCTTTCGGTTTGCTGCGTCTCCGCTCACTCATGTTTATCCTTCATCAGCGTTCTCATTGTCATTTTACTCGAGCTTGCTTGAACACACACACATGTACATGTACCACGTTTCGGAAAACAAAGCGTCATTATTATTTCCTCCGTCATTCATGTGCGAGCGTGCTCATAGCCTGTTGATGTGTGCTCACCACGAACAACTCAACTGACTGGATTTGCTCAACAAAGGGTAGAAATTTATTTTATTCTATTATCGGATGCAGGTACAAACACGTACTCGTATATGTGGTCAATTCTGGTTTAATTAGTGTTCTTTTCACCAATTACTACATCCACTTATGTTTCCCTCGCGCTCAAACTCGCCATTCTTCGTTGCTGTGTGGTGCTCGCTTGAAGACTCATTTTTGCCTACTCATTCACCGCTCCAGTAAGAGCCAGGTATACATTCACACACCTTCACAGAGAACAACCTCTTTTATTAATCACAAACGCTAAATTTTTCTATTCTTTTTTTGCGGCTGCGTACATAACGCTCATCAGTGGTGTGGAAGGGCTTTTATGCTCAACTAGCTAACATGCCCAAAGCATTTCGGCAAATAAATATCTCTGTGGTAGTTTTATGTTTTGACGTTTTTTTTTCAATTTTGCACTTTTTGCGCTTTTAATTACTTAGACCGTTTGCTGCATGACCTCGACTGGACCTGGGCCAAGTCTTTAAAACTCCAAACTGTGTTACAAATGTTTATGACATTTCACGTCCAAAGACTTGAGAAGGTCCTACTTTCTCAAACCGGTCAGGGATGCTTTTGCCGAAACCGGGGAGGTGAAAGGTGGGTATTAAAATATAGGATTTCATGGTAGAAACCTGTGAGCCTTTCCATTTTCCCAATTATTGTAAATCTCCTTTTCTGCAGGGTTTTCATTAAGGATGCTTAATTGGGTCTATTTCGGTAATGGGATGTTGCACTTAAAACAACTCAAACTGTTTGCATGGTCCGCTGGCTGTTGATGTGTGAGGAAGGATGATTCTACAAACTTTGTTATACAATTCACCTTCTGCACTTACATTAATGCGATTATTACCCACTGGAATTAATATTATGCTGACGATCTCACCACATGCAGACAGCTCTGAATATTCCCTGGATATTCGGAAGTCATCAAGAATTTCATCATCTCAACGGAAATGTATTATGGTTCTGATGATGATGATTATAACGATGCTCTTGTCTCGGGTAATAATGTGATACGTTGGTTGAAGCAAGATAATGATTACACTACGATTTTATTATTACGCGACAGGTAGAATACCAGAATTAACGAATTTCTACCGTCCAGCTCTTAATGACTGATGTGAACTGGTCGCCTGTTCCCCAGTGTGAAAAATAATTGTGCTTGTTCCTTAATGATCCTTTTTCTAAAGTCATGAGTCCAACATGCGAATAAATCTTATTTGGTTGACATTTCACTCGGACTTTGGCTTCCATTCAGATTTAATTTTAAAGGTGCGATAAATTAGTGGACGCGCGTGAAGCATTGATGATGTAATGATGTGAAGCAAGATAAATTGCATTGTCACACGGACGCAATTAAAAGCGTATTGTAATGTTGTGCAACTACAGTACAAACCCAGTTCCAACGCCACTGTTGTAGAGCAATTAATTAAGAGCTACAACAGTCTCGCTGGTGCCTCTGATGACCTTTATATAAGAGGTACATTGAAGATATCCTGTAGTTTCAAACGTAACCTGATACTGGATTGGCTTCAGCCGTATATTTTGTCTTACACGACAGCGTAGGTACTAAACATGCGAAATCCAGAAGCTTTTCACGAGTCAAACTATGTAGTGAAAATGAAGAATGTACACACTATGTATGCATCTCGTATAGAAATCTCCTTATTAAATTGCAACTTTTTAATAATCAACTAGATTATCAATTTTATTAAAACGCAGCCAGAAAAACGAGTCTTTACCCACAACTATTCATTTAACAAGCTGAGAGATAAAGCATTAGAAAAGTCGTAAAAATATTCTCTGGCTACCCTTTCATATCCTTAACATTCTGAAACAACGTTGCAGAAATCGACACAGACAACAGAGAAGTTTAATAAGGCTACGGAATTCGTCATCATTACCATTATAATATACTACGTGCTCATCATATCGTGTAATTCAAGCATATTATATTTTTGCGGTAAAACACGTGGACGTATATGTGCTCATCTCGGTAGTACTCCACTGTCTTTTGAGGTTGTTCATGTAATAATTGTGGGGTTTCTGCAAAAAAATTAGTTTTTAATTGGGGGGAAACAACAAGGCTGCTACATCACAACATCAAAATTATTACGAAAAAGAACCCATTTATACAGACTTTTCAGCTACTCTAGCTCACGTTGCTTTACTGATATTTGAAGAACATTTTAATCATCAATTGACGTAATCAAATACAACAACCTCAATCCCCGGTGTTTTTATGTGAAATGTAAGTGCCTGTGTGCTGGTGAAGGACAAGCTTTCCTTTTGTTTCCACCACTGACCACTGGTCGGAAAAAGGTTTATGGAATACTGAAACTCTAATAGAAATGCGATAGGTATGTGTGTGTGGTGTTAATATTGATGGGGATCGTGAGTTTGATGCGGTTATCTAGAAAATCTGATAAGAGACCTTTTCTGAAAAAAATACTGTAACATGTTAGCTCTCTTTCCTGTTATAGCTCGTTCAGCTGCTTCACCACTCTGTGGTTCCTAATTCAAGTACATATGTGCTCGTAATAAGTTCAAAAACATATTCATCATCAATATACATTCCTATAAACTCGTCCCTCGGAACACGAACATTTAGAGGTGGACATGATAAAATATAATGAACGTTGTTTTCTATCGCTTCACAAAACTCTCTCGTTTCTGGTTGCTAGCTTTCATTCTCGTTTCACTCACAAGTTTTTGATTCAGGGCAGCGCATAATGAGCTCACTGTTATAAGATATAACGATTTGACTTATGCCGTATAACTGCTTTCGGAAGCCATTTAAATCCTCGTAATTTCGTTGGCATTGGAGTGCTAATTAATTACCATGCTCATCCATTATAAATGTAAGTAGAATCGGGGATCACGGGAATCTCAAATTCCAACAATTGCGAAACCATATAACCATTTTTTACTGATAGAAAAAAATGTACTCGTTCTAGAATAAAAAGCATGTTATGTAAATCATTGTGGTAAGAAAAATATTATGCTCTCTATTTTGGATTCCTTTTCAAAATCCAATTTATCTCACCATCAGAGCGACACGGCTCTTCTGGCAAAAAATAATCTCATGTTCTGCATGTGTTGCATTCACTTTTGAAAAAAGCAATGAATGTTTTTTTGATTCTCATTAAAAGTTACAATATCAAGGCAAACATCGAAACTAAAACCTTTACTAGTTTTAACTGATGAGAGAGAGAAGTTTTCCTCTTCCGTTTTCATTTATTTTTTTCTGGTTAGCTAAGCAGCTTTAAAAATCAACTCGAGTGTCCGTCATGTGTGCGTTGCTTATACTTGTACAACATTCTATTAATATACGTGGCATTTACTACTTAAAGTGAAGGAAAGTAATTGATACTGTTTCGCAAGCTTCCGATTTTTCTTTGGGAATTTTTTTGTTGTTTTAACGAATCTTCCTATCAAACGGTCATGTTTTTCCCTGTAAGATATTATGCAACAAGCGAATGCTTTACGAAATGGGAGCATAGCTTCAAGTTTGTAGATTTGACCACACGAAAAAAATGATTAAAGCAGGCAAAGTGTTTCAAAAACAGATTCTCGAATCGATAAATACCAAATAATTATCTGCAGGCTTATATTATGTATGTACCAAATAAGCAATCAGCAGAATGGTATCCTATTCATTGCTTCGCACCACGAGAAAATCTGGTAGTGGCTAGAGTGCTCATGCTCATAAACAAGTTGTGTGGAACGTCTATTATCAATTGAGATAGTATTTTTTTTGAAAATTCGTCTGTACTGTTTTGAGAAATTTCGCGGATGACGTGTCAGGGATTGATGATTATACAGGGAAACTTCACTTCAATTATACAGGATTCAATTAAACTTCCATGTCCACCTACTGCGATGTTAACCTCAACTGTTTATACAGTCATCGAAGGCCAAAACGCAACACACATGCACTAATGACGATGAAAGATGAGCTATCTCACTCCGCAAGACAGCGAGATGTAGAGATAGTCGAACTTATATTAGTTAAAGGATTAAGTTCAATTAAGAGCCGGAAAAACCACGTAAAACTGAGCAGACACTCGGATAAAGCCTCCCTCCATGTTTTTCAGCGTGGGTTATAAATTGGGAAAAGTGTTGATGAGAATACGATAAAGGAGTTTTAAAGGGTGAAAATTTAATCCTAATATCTCATATTTACCTTTTATAGCTGTACATTTTCATTCGAAAACTAAAAGTACGTACAAAAACTGGGGTTAACCTCTTCTCAAACCCATTTTACCCGGCAGTCCGTCTTGAGCTTGTTAGATTTGCGTTTTCCGTGTATTCGAACACTGATCCTCAAACATTCTGGAAATGGTCCATCATCATAATCATTTTTCATAAAGTATTAACCCCATCACTCATCTTTATTAGGTTTGCGTGGTACGTGCCTCCTGCTTGAGCGCAACTGACTGAGATAAAAAAGCACTTCATGTTCTTCTGTTTGTCATTTGATAAGAAGTATAAAATTCACGGGCTTAGTACGTGCGTACACCGTACAGTTTTAGAGTTACAAGAACAGTTTGTTACCGCACGAACTAAAGACCAAGGGATAACGTGAGATATGAAGCTCAGACAATACGTATCCTTTTTGGAGTATGCCTACACACTCCTCAGCACAAATAATTTGATTTTATCAATTTATAATTATCCACTTTATCTGTGCAATGGTTATTGTTATTACTACATTGTGCAAAATGCACACTCCACTGCCATAAAACATGGTTAAAGTTCCTTCTCTCTTGCCAATCAGCAGAGGATTATGTGTCGTGTCATTTCTCTTCAAAGAAAGTTAAATATCATTGAAATCCTTATCTTTAGCGAGAAACATGTTTTCTTCATTTGATAAAAAGCATTGTGCAGCCTTCCTTATTTCGAAACAATCATCAAGTCGAAGCAATTCGCTGCGAAAATTAAGAGCAGGGGAAAAATCTCAAGAAAATCATCCTGTTTTTTGGAATCCAAAGACCTTAAATGAGGATGCACAAGGAAATTGTACAATTGTGGCTCACCAACAATTAAAAACAATGGAGCGAAAAGAATCTAACCGACGACAGTGCTCTATATAATATCCCATTGTGTATTTTAAAACATGTGAAACCACGGGCTATATGTCTATACCTACATCTATCATCATCACAAATATCCACGCAATGTACATGGAGTACGCGATATTTTTTTCCGTCATTTATAAATGCCAAAAGGGGATCTTCGGTTGGATGAATCTGTTGATCTGAGAGCCCCTCCGCTGTTTCGTTGAAAAAACGACTGAAATGTGCAGCTTCACTGTGCTCCCTCTCATACAAAAAAGCGAACGTACGAAGTTCGATTAGAAACCATTTTTTGTCACGTCTTTCTCTCTCAATAAGTCTTTCATTCAGCTTAGCGGCTTCCGGTTATTTAACTCGTGAACAAATTATCACACTCACACAGCTTCACAAGCACATTATTTTTATCCATTGTGCGCCTCCGATCGTTCATACATTTTTTTCTCCACAGTATCACATACTCCGCCACACAAATTACACTTCAAGCCAATCCTAGTCAAGTTGAAGTGGAGTAGTCATTTTGAGATGAAAATTACAGTAATTTCGGCCTGAGACAAGTAGAGGGTTGATGCAGAAAAAAAACGTTGCCGACTGCGGAAAAAAAGAGTTTGAGGAAAAAACGACAAATCTGCTCTGATCACGCAGTTTGAGTGGTGGATATACAGATATATGTTTGCCAATGCTTTTTCCTTCTCAATGCTGATGCATGCCTACCCTGCTTAATAACGTAGACAAATGCTTACAGCTTAAATAAAAGTGGGTAGAAATACACCAGAATTTGTCATCGTTTCAGGTAAATAATCCCCATTCCCCATAATAGTTGTCGATTACGTTTGAGAACGGAGAAACTGATGATGACACAGCTGCTTCCGGTTGGATACATGACAAACGTAAGCCAAATGATCATTGAGATTTTTTTTTGTTTTTTTCTTCACTGTTTTATGTAACTGCACGAACATCACCTGCCCACAAGTGGAAGACGGGAAAATGTCACGTCATGTCAAATGCTTTCCCTTAAATGTTTTGCCCATATCAGGAAACAGGCACAGTCATCATCCTCTGGAAAACATTTTTTTCTTTCCTTCTTCCAAACACAGACGTACACACATTAGCGAACCAATTTGTGACAAACATTATTTTAATGCTGTCTCGTAAGAGAAAAAATGCAAGCTCTGGTATGGCAATTTTGTATTTGTTGCAAACTTGCTCACCAAAAAACACAAAAAATGACGACCACACCAGCAGGTCAGGACGGAAAGAGAAAAAAATACTTGTTTCTCGAAACGTGTACCGACAGAAGAAAGAAGAAAATGTAACAAATCCTCCTTACATAACACAGAACTGTACACGACGACCCATATGTTGTGCATCGACTACACATGGACAGAGAGAAAAGGTTAAATCGAAAATACTTACGAGGAACGGAGCAAGGAGAAAAGAAACAATCCATCAGAAACAGTTGGCAAGTTGGCTCGATCAAATCATCATTTTCCGAATATTAGCCAAGAAAAAAAGAGGAGAGAAATCCCGTTCTCTCATTCTTCTCCGTATCCGCCGACACAAAATACACGACATGTGCTTATAGCCTCGAAACTCAAGTTGGACATAAATAGAATCGACTGATCTGATTGTTGTTGCTCTGCAACTGACTTCCCCAAACCAGCGATCCCAACTTTGGTGTTAGTCAGAACGGCTTAAAGTTGAGATTTTTGTCGGTGGAAAGTGAGGAGGGCACAGGGAAAAGTGAGATGGTTATTGGGAGTAAAAAGGGTACGTATACGGGCTACATGGGATATAGAAGCCTTTCTCCGTTATTCCTTGAACTAGCGTTTCCTCCAGATGAAAATATTATTGTGTGCTTTCACTCTGATTCTCAAGTTCTACCTAGGCCTCTCTTTCCAAGTTAGTTTAGTCGTGTCCCGATCATGGAAGGAGAATGGGCATACATGTGCATGTGATGTGTGTGGTACTCCAGGTGCCGTAAACTCAACCTGTTTCCACGTGCCCTGCCGCTGTAATATCTAATATCTCATTTTATTCCATTCCACCGGTTTCCTTTTGTACATACATATACCATGCAGCATTATAGGTAAGTGTAGTTTAGGTGATGTGGTGAAAGTTTTTTTGTCGTGCCTTTTTCTCATCAAAAGCACATACATAGAGGTATGCGTGTAGAGTTTAGGTGGATGCACACTTTGAACATATTATGGTCCCCATTTGTAGATACAGTTAACAGCTATGTGTTGTGCCAAGTGTCATAGATGCTATATATTTTGTCAGCAGAGAGTTTTTTTCTTGGTGTACACTCTGGCTCGAAAGCCGTTGAATACCATTACTTCTCTCACTGCAGCTTACTCTCAACGTTCTGTCGGTGGTTCCTCCAATAGCTCCATAAACTGGAAAAGGAAGGAAATGGATGCAGAAGCATGGATCAAACAGGAAAAAGTAGCTCCTCCAGAGGAGATGTGAAACTGGTGCGACAAATGATTGGAATAGTATCACCGACTCGCACACACACATACCAACCGATATTTTATATGGATACACGATGCATACTATGCAACAGTATGCTTGGCGTGCAACGGGAAAAGTATAAAGTGAGTACGACACATTTTCTCGTGGAGGAGCTTTTGCCAGTAATATTGCATTAATAGCAGCGGCAACTGGCAGCGGGACAAGACAAATGTTCAAATTACCGAACCCATGATCGTGTCACAAGAAACTAATGTCCATTAATAACTTTCCTCTCTAATAATCATTTGTCACAGGATTTTCAAGAGGAATACATATATGTTTGGTTGGGCGTAAGCTGCGCACTCCATTTTTCATCTGAAAATCACTCCAAGTTTATCAAAATGAGGGCTGCGCAAACTGTGTGCTGCACAGTTCACCACAGGCGCCCATCACTTCCAAACAAGGGACAATTTACCACGGTTGTGCTTTGGACATGTTGAGTTTCGAAACAAAGCAAGGATATCCAAACCGTCAAAAAATTCTTGCGTTACCCAAGGACAAACTTATGATAAATTATCACTTCCCGTGTATTCCATTCTCTAGTTGTTTATTAAAGCCAGAAATGTGTAAAGTTTTTGAAATAGTTCAAAGTTCGGATGTGTGAAGCGTCAAAATTATCAAATTTTATGCCCGGGCTCAATTAACACTGTTTTTCTCCTCCTGTTGGAGGCTGGAAGAAACTCACACTTGAAAATTAGCACATCTCAATAATCTACAAGTGAGTCTTCTAAAATGACCTGTGAACACTTGTGTGAGACATTTATGCTCAGTATTTTTACACTACGCTCTGTCAAAGCCTCGCTTTGGAGCCAAATTGAGTTTTAAAGACTATTTCAAGAGAGGCAAACCTACGTTGTGAAGAAGAGCCATATACAATGCTGAATAAGTTAGAACATGGTTTCAACTACAGATACATATATTATCCAGCAAGAATATACATACTCTTCGGCTTCCGTAGATGAAATGCAAGTTATGCATAATAAGTACTGTAACTTATGTACATGTAATCACAAAGTTGAGAAGTACGAAGATATCGAGGAGAGGAAAAATTTAAAGACAAAACTTTTCCAGTATTTTATGCCCCAGTGTATGAATACAAATGTGGAAGGGTGAAGAGCTAGGTAATAAAAAAGATTTCTGCAAGCGAAGTTTAAGATTTTTTCCTCTCTCCTCCCTTTATTCCTCTGACAAAACCAAGGCTCCACACAGTAGTCGGGGGTAGCATGATCTTTACATTTTCGTCACCACTGGAGCCCGTGCACAAAACAAGCTGTGCTCCTCGAGTGCGCTTACTTGCAATAAAAATATCCTGAAAAGTTATCGGAGCGGGTGTAAAGGCACTTTTATACAACTATTACGTAGTTAGCCTCATTATAAGAGTAATTTCTTCCCTCTACTACAAGGCTTTCCTTACATACTTCTGAATTACGCACATTATACTAGTGTTCTGTAGTGCGTATGCATACATGCTATCATCACACCATACATAGTTTTGTTTTCGAGATAAAAACCGTTTAAAATAGTTAGTCTTTACAAAGTTTCCCAACAATTTGTTCCTTATCTTTTTACACACACACACGCACCACTCACCCTTTTTCGCGTTATGAGTTTGTGCCACTCTGCCAACAAAATATTAGCGTTGCGAGCAGTTTGCCGAGCATTTTTTGTTTGCAGCAATAAAGTTCACTGGCGTCACTAACCACTCAGCGAGTTTTTCCTTACTAAAAACCTTCCATCTTTTATGAATCAATTAACAATCAGTGCAGTTTTTTCTTTTAAAAAACAGTGCACTAAAATTGCATGAATATATCCATTAAAAATTAGATTTGCGAGCTTAGTATAGCCTTCACATCAAGGGAAAAAGGGCACACCGGGGTGATGTGTGTACCTACTCTAATCATTTAGCGATAGTTGAGCGAAATGATAATCGTAATTGCTTTTTGGAGCGCTACAATTTTAATAGGTGTAAAGACACGGGAATAATGGCGAGTTCATAAAAGCGATCTTTCACAAAGTAACATTTTTACGACTGATATGGTGCAGTAATAAGATAGTGGTAGTGTGCCTATTTTCACAAATCTAATGCTGCGATCAACAACATCTGCTATAGATTTATATAGCGCTATAACGAAGTTATCTCTATAAAATGCACAGAAGAAACCAAAAATGTGTAGGTGTGTCGTAATTAAGAGGGAAAATCAAGTTCATACACTTGAGGGCAGAGGAAGAAAAACCCATATAATTAAACAACAATAAAATCATAAAGCTTTAAAAAGCTGACTGGCAAGGCCATGAAAACATGACGTATAAAAAATCGTTTCAAAATCAAAATCTGATGGAAATGCTCAGAAAGAAATCTCTCAAGAATATCAGAGTACATATAAAAGTAGCAAAATCCTTGCATTTGTCTGTATTTGCTTCGCTTCTAACTGTTTTCTTAATGGCCTATACGAGTTCAGAGGAAGCTAAAACCACTACCGCCATCGATCTCATCAATAAGCCGCGTCCTATTGATTGATAAGGTGGTCTAATTATGTGATGACTGAGGGAGATTGTTAAAAGACGTTTTGTGTACGCCGGCAAGCAGCTATAAAACCTGCCTAATCCTAGATAAATTGTGGTTGATGAGCTACACAATTTGCTACTTTGGAGGCAGTGAAGCAACACTTTAACCGTTGGTCATTCTTAATATTTTCTCGCAAATTGAAATCCTTTAGTGGATGATGTAAAGATTTTGCAAGAAATCAGTAATAAGGTTTTTGATTAGTTATTTTTGCACCGCTAAATACTGCCTTTTTGGTTTTGTTGAAATGCATTGTGGTGATAAGTGCGTTCTAAAGATTTCTTAGATTCATGAAATTGGTAAAGTTCACTAATGCAACTGCTTCTCGATCTCGATCATACACAAATACATTCTAAGCATTTGAAGAATTCACAATTTCATCATTTTTAGAAGTAGCATAATCAACAATTAAAAATAGTGGAGCTCGTTTATTAAAATGCTTCCTTATTACTTGAAAAACCGTTAAGTCTTCTTTACGTGAAGTCGAGTCGCCGCGTTTACCACTCCAGTCGAAATTTTTAGCCATGGAGCAAACCATTATTTGTTCCGCTGCAAAATACGATTCGTATTCGTATTAAAAATCGAATCCGCGGAACATGAATGGTCTCATTTTTTATTTATTCCTTCCATACAAGAATCTCAGGTATGCCTGTTACATAATAGGCATACCTTACATGTACCTATCACCTAACTAATTTCGAATCCTTTTACAAGCATGAACTCTGTATTTTGATCTTCATGCATTGTAAAAACCAACAACCCATCCTCTCTCCCTGCCTCTTTGTTGAAAGAGAATACCTGGAATCATTCCTCTCCTTTAATAATATTCTCTCCATTTCTCACTCTTCCATGACCCACATCCACGTTTGCCTGACCAAGGTTTTATGTTTCTCCCTTTTATCCGTTTTCTTTATGCTTGACTCCCCTGCGTATACATAGTTGTCATCGTCATCTCTCCACTATCCCCTTGCTTTGCCTTGACATTAACCCTCGCCCAGAGAGTCTGCTGTTCATGCGACCCTCATCTTGATGTAGATTTCATACGAAGATAAAGTAAATCATGGTAGGTTAGTGTTCGAGGATCAAGCAAACAAAACACCACCTCATGAGTGTCTTCAAACAAGAAGAAAATTCTGCTTTTTGTACTCCTCTAAACCTCTATTCATCCTCTTGTCTCTTCTACTGGAGGTGTGCATTCTCAAAAAAAGAATCTTACCATTTGTCTCCAGAATGAAGAGAGAGCCCATGTTTTATTTTATCTTTGTTGTACATCCCTTTTGTCAACAAGAGTTATCTGGAATTGTGGAATATTACACATTCTCATGTGAGGAAAACGCGCTCCCACAAAACACACACCTGAAAACAATAGTAAACCGAAAACGAGCTAAAGGCTTTACAATGTTCGCCGTGAGAGAGGCAAAATATTAATATTCATGCACATACATTTCTTCTTCAAAGATGTAAAACCACTGTGCTCCTACGTAGTGGACTGCACATCGGCTGGGAAGCAATTTATTACGTCTAAGAAAGTAGCCACATTAGATTTGAATTGTTGGTTCTTTCTCCGACCAAAAAACAACAAACGTTTGCTCTAGGTTTTTTTTCGACAGCTCAAACAGCAGGACCGAAATCCCTGTGGTTTCTGTCACTCTGCATATAGCTGTCTGCTCTACCAGTCTCTTGGGCTTTCTATACTAAAGCCTGTGAAGGATTGTGTATTAAAACTGTAGAAATTTATAGTGTGTGTGTGTGGGTTATATAGATTTACAAATTGTGTATGCCAAAGAGAAAGATTTTAACATTGGTTGCTTGAGAATTTTTTAAAAAGACATCCGACATGAAGAAGACTGAAAGGCAGGGGACAAACACTGAATTTTTTATAGACTCGTAGCAGAATACAACTAAGTATGAATAATTCATAATTACCATCAGAAAATGAAAATTAGTGCGGCATTTTTTGTGAGAATGCGTGAATGATGTATCTCATGCATCGTATCACGTGAGACACAATGTACACCGATAATCTTACGTTAGTCCGTGATATATTTTTTATAACTGGCAAATGAATTTTCAGGATAAAGCCGAGGCTGCATGGACGTATTAACGTGCATCTCGCTGTAGATCAAGAACCCATCCAAAAACATCCCTTATTTTGATTTAAGTTGATAAATCATGGACAAGGAGGGCCCATTTAAGGTACCAAAAACACAGAGAAGTTCTAGATATTTTTAGGTGAATCTCAGTCGACAAAATCTGTGCGAGGTTTGTCGGTTTTCATCCCTCTGTGTACACGTCCATCTTTCGTCACACATATTTCGAATTAACGTTACATAAAAGCCGTAATTTCCCCTATTTCAATAATACAACAAAAGTTATAATGAAAATCAAGGACACACACACACTTCTCACAAAAAAAACCTTTTTATTATTAATGGAGAAGTGAAGAGCTGCTGCATCAGGAAGGAGGGTGTACGTAAAGTAACGCAACCATTTGGGGCCTATCCATCTTGGAATCTGTGGATGGAGGTTGAGCACACGTGAATAATGCACTCGGTGGTTACAGAATGGCAAAAAGTCTGTGAGAGAGAAAAAAAGAGGAGTGTAGTAGCAGAAACGTTCAATGTCACAGCTGGAGCCTTTTATACTCTTTTCCCGAAAGTTCCCCCCTTATTCTTTCTTTCTATATTCACGAACATCCGATTCCCAGATGCATATCTCCCATCGCCATCATCACACATACCTTCGTCCTACTGATAAAGGGAGAAAGCGAACCGGGTATATATGAGCATAGTATCGTAAAATGTAGACAATATTAGTGGCAGCATAAAGTATATAGAGAAGTGATCGTAGTAATAGTAAAACTCGCACATTATGAATGAATGAGCACTACTGCCTCTTAACTGCATCGCTTCTGATCTCAGCTATAGATAATAATGGTCGTGTGTGCGTTTGTCAAGACTAATCGGAGCTCATTTGTCACATACCGATGCTCAAGAGGACATGGCTTACGTATCTATACATTCTACATCACACCTACGCTACAATGTGCTATATAGATATTTTATGCTCTTATTTGATTCATACTCCTTCGTCTTCCCGATTTTTGGGGCATTTAGTATTCAAAAATTATACATGTAGAGATGTAAAGACGATTCATCTGGAACTACAAAAATGTATACTTAATTGTGTGGGTTATGCACATTAAACAAAAAATGTTTCGCATGTTGCTACCTGAAATAGCGGTAAGCACAGTCCTAAAATGTCATCAAAGTATCCTCATAAAATCAAGTGGCAGACCTTCGTCAATTGCGGCATTTGAGCTTCATTTTGAGTTTACAGCGACCACTTTCAAAGTCCCCATAATAACAGCAATAATAAAGACGAAGTCGACAAAACAAAAGTCTATCTAGTACAGGAGGGTGCATCCCTTTATACAAAAACACGATGCATCACTTTTTCGAGGTTGAGCGGCATTATTAGTGGAAACATGCATATTCCATTTCGTCAAATTCAATTTGAAAACTGAGTCATATTATATGACGCTTGTATGAGCGTTGTTTTTGGTTGTGTCTCGAGGATTTTGTAGTGAACTAATATTATCGAGAAACACACATGCACGACAAGAGAGACAGAGCAAACGACGAATTGGATATTAGAGAGAATTCCTCCCGACATTCTTCTCGCTTCCTTGAGCAAAGGATGCTGGACTCGTTTTAAGGTTTTTTTCCAGTTCTTTGTCCAAGCATTGGTGAACGAATACCGACGACCAGAGAGAGCTCTACTTTGCTCTCCTCTCATATAGATGAGTTTACGTTTGTCGTGTAAAGAAAAAGGAGGCAAAGGGATACAGAGTAAAAATGTATTAAGTAATAAGAAAACAATTCGTTTTTTGGAATTGAAGAGAGTAAAGTGTAGTAGCACTATTACGAGTGGTAATATGTCAGATGAAATCACTTATAACCCTTTCATGGACAACTGTGTGTAACTAGACGAAGTCATAAAAGCAGGAGAGTGGAGAAGGAAAGAAACACGAAAGAATGACTCCTTCTCTCTATCGGAGAGTTGTATCTTGTGTAAATCTTTGGCTTTCTCTTACTTGTTTTTGTACTCTTTCCCCTCTCCTTTCTGACTTGATATGTTTTTCCTCCTTTGTTATCGTACACACAGTATTATTAGCTTGTCCTCATGTCTCTTTTTCATTATTGACATTTGATCTTTTTGTGTAGTTCTCTCTCTGTACTAATTTCAGGACACGTTTGAGACCACAATAGGTCCTCATATCGTCATCACATCAAACATCGACTATCGGTCCTCGTATATTTTTCCAATTGTGCCTGCGTTTTGTTCCCTTTTTTTGTACTCCTCTTCACCCGTTCACTCTGTCATCTCTGCACCTTTATTGACAAGAAATTCCATTCTTTCTTTGTGAGCTGAGGTCTCCGGCTCCAGAGAAGCTTTCCTGGCAGTTATAAAGGTGATGTAAGCGATAAATTAGGGGAGAGAGCTTGTATCAGAAAAGTAAATAGATACAAGAATGGACACCTTCATGATTGAAGACTTTATTCCAACACCTTGTGAGGAACACATTAGTTAACAAGTCAACCTGACTCAACTGATTCTTTTCAAAGAGTAAAACACACTTCAGTGTATATACGCAACATCTCTATTTCTTTATGAACACTGATGGAGAAAAAGAAGGAAAGGAGTAAACCAGTGTCTACACACCACCACAGAGCCTTGTGTCTCTCCTTATCAAAAGAAATCTACAGTCATTTCGAAGAATTAGTTCTATGTAATGTAACGGAATTTTTCTACCTTCAATCACCACCGTACACACAGAGATCTTGCTCAACAAAGAGTTCACAAATTGGAAAAAAGTAGCTTCGTGGAACGTTTTAGGTTTTTAGGTTCGATTCCCCTTCTTCTTGAGCCTTTTTTATTTGTACTTCTTCTAGCACTCTTTCATGTGTGTGTGGAGTCACCATCGCACATTGAATTCACGGATTGGGAATGCACTCCAGAACTTATAAATAGGAAAGATTCCGTGTTTCCTGCTTATATTCAGGAGCATGCATATAAGATTAGTGGTCGTGTGCATTACTCCTCCAGAGGTAATCTTGACAGCGGTTAGATTCGAAGGCAGGTTTAGATTCCTCGAGAGGAATTTTCGGATTTCAATCAAGTCCCTTGAATTTTTCAAAAGGAGAGGGAGCTCACCTGGGACTATAAAAGTGGCTACCAATCTGCTGTCCTGTTTATATACCCCTATACAAGCGAGCTAGAGTGAGGATAATGTTATATTGTATGTAACCTATTTGTTCCTACTTAAATTCTCCTACTTTCCAACTACTGGATCCCTTCGTGTGGTGTATTTCCTTTGCTGGATTTGCTTCCTGCTCCCATTAAACCGTGAGTTATTCTCGTCCAACTCATTGCGACCATTGGATTACACAACGTTTGTGCGCTGTAGGTATGAATGTAGCGTCCATTGCGATGCATCACTGAGTGGGTGAGATTATTCTTGGTCTACTCTCCGTGTGGTGTACACACACAAAGTGAAGTTTGACCGTCGTCGATGCAAAAGAATGAAAGGAGCGACAGACAGTTTTCTTACTGGTTCTCTCTGAGAAGAGGAATACGATGATACCCATTTCCATTTTTAATGGGTTCTCCCTCCTTTCCCTGCTCGCCTTCTATTTTCTTTGCGAGCTCGACGACGCGACGTAGTGCACACTCGCGGAAGTCATATAATTACATCAGTATCAATTCGAATGGATATATGGAAGGAGGAGATGCAGCCGTGCCGTGATATAGTCACCCGGGGCCAAGTTACTCTGTTTATTTTGTTCCAACTAATTGGTCTGGTTTCCCTGTCATTTATGGAGGATAATTGGACTGAACTGTCAGCAATAAATAAGCATAAGAGAGGAGCTTCCCTGTGAGACACAGAGAGAATCAGATATTGCATGTACACTTCTCTATCTTCGGTCGCTGTGTGTTTATTAGCGCTCCTCAGAGTTAAGCCTTGGATTGCTGCACGCACGTATTGAAATGTATAAGCCGAAACCTGTCTTTTATTTATACGGAAGCAGTGGGCTTTCGGTTGAGAAGATTCCTCTAAATGAAACAAATGAGGAGCAGAAGTCGGGCATTGGGGAGTGATGATCTTATATCTTATGCTATCAGACATACCTCTAGAAATTAATTGAATCCGGATCTGTTCCAAGAATTTATTCGGTTACCCCTACGAATGAAATTAAATACGCAGGTTTCACTTATATTCTCGTCTCACATCGGCATTGACACTCATGGAGAATCTAAGGACCTGGAAATAACAAATGGGCGTAAAATAGGCTTTCCTCATTTCCTCAGGATTGTGTAATAAGCGAGTTTTCAGTGAGGCGTAAAGAAATCATTTTAATCAAATAAATTAAATTCTCCTGTCACTGACCAAGCTTGACAAGTTTTCAATTCTAATTATGCCTAATACTACGATGCGGCGACTAAAAAACCTATAAACCTTCTGCCACTTATCCCTCAGTCACGCAGGAAAAGGTAACAGCATGGGCATGTTTATGTGACAGGCAAGCAGAAAGTTGTCAACCTTGAATTACCAGAAGATGAAAAGCAAGAACGGGCATCTTCTAGATCTTTGTCGGTAACTAGCATGTGCATGACGAGAAGTTCTTTGAGCATTTCAAATCAAAATCGGATTGTAAAAATCAGCATGAAACTTGTAGGAAAAATTTGCCAGGAAGCTACTACTTCTCTAAGTTTCAACATTACTTCATCCAAACTCGTAAGATTGAATCGTGTACTCGAAAATTTATCAAAACTTTACTGCAACAACCTCAATTCCTTCTTTTGAAATACTGAGGTCGATTTCCAGAATTAGGGAAAGCGTAAATTGGCTCTCGCACGACATTTTCAACATTCCTCACCGTTTTGTCTCACACTCGTCTAAGCTCCTGCACAAGGATATCGCTATCCATTTCACTTAATTTGAGAAAAGCAGAAAAAAATAAGCGTATCAGTTTCATGATGAGCTGTAACAAACGCATTCGTGAACTCACAAGCAAATGCTGAGGTACATCGCTATCCAAGTGACGTGATGAGAAGTAGAGGAAAAAAGTCAACTTGCATTTTTCAATTTTTCTCTGTCAAATCAAGCATGAAACATGTTAGGCAGGAGCACACACATCTCATAAAAAGACAACTTAACAAGATTCATATTTATAATAGAAAAGGGCCGTAAATCATCGGATGATTGCATGTTTATACACGAACAGCATTATACTTCCATTATATGTATGAATCGTACTCACAAATTGTGAGAGGGAGCGATACAATATTGTGTGCTCGCATATAAAATGCACTTCTATGGAATCACGTATCCACTGAGTCGTCCTCGTACAAAAGATTCTATACATGAAAAGTACTTATCTTTTCATTTTCTACATTTTCAGATGCGTGACAGTAGCCAAAATGTCATCTGCTTTCAGCCCACGTCCCGTCATTACGATCATATTATGATTAGTGCATGAGCTAACGTGAACCTACACGCTGCTAGCTGTTCCTTTAACTGTTATTGTAATAAATTATTGAATTATGAATGCACATGAAATGAATAAGGAAAAGGTATAGAAGAACGTCGCGGCTTCCCTTTCTCTCTTACCCTTCTCCTTGTCTGATTCCGCATAGAAGTTGGTGTCGTTGCATAGGAAAAGCAGAATCAAGACAGACGAGTAAATTACCTACTTGTTTAGAGACAAAAAGGACCACCATTTATTTTCGCTTATTTAATGCTAGTCAGCGTTACATAATTGGTAGGATTGGTTTACGGGTGATGTGTATGAGTAAGTAACTGGGAGCAGCGTAATTTATAGACAACCTCAAACGTAATAATCAATGTGGAGCAAGCAGTCAAATAACTTGTTGTCCCAAGTGTAATAATTAGGGAATGTCTGTATACAGGATGTACATTCAAAATATTTATTTGCGTGCCTCCAACTCTCGGTGAGCAGAGGGAAAGGACAGAGAGAGGAAAAAGAGAAACGCAAAAAGATTGAATGATGATGGACCACATACGTGCAAATGGCTGTGAATGAGCCCTCTGTCAAAACGACACCAACGCCAACTAATCACCACCACAGAGAGAGACTGTAAAGTTAGAGAAAATTTTGGGTCTACGAGAAAATATATGCGGTAAAAGTGTCCCGCTGCAAACTCATAGACACACACACGCACACATGTTTATGAGGTGAAGCGGAGACCGTATAAAAAGTGCGCATTCGGTGAGCAGTGTGTGTGCTCAATATAATGAGGAGAAATACCGTGGAGGCAGAGCGAGGAGCAATAAGACATTTAAAAGTGTTCCAATTCAATTTAAAACTGGTTAAAGTGGCATTAAGAATGAAACTTTGTGGAGACCTGCTGCAGAGGAGTATTCTCTCTTGCTTCTCCGAGTCGACTGTGTGCTCCGTCTGTTGTGTGAGAGAATGTGCTCTTTCTCGCTGGGCGACTGACTTGAGTGAGTAAATGAGTTAGAAGAGAGGAGTTTGAGAGGAGGAAAGGAAGATGAAGAGATTTTGATCAAGTGCCAAACCCACTTGTCTTTTGACTCGTCTCCTACTCGTTCCAAAATAAAAATTGTAGTAGGTGCATATATGTAGGTACACATCTCTCTCCTTTGTACATCATGCTCTACACTGACATTACATATTACTCTCATTATTATTACTATCATCTTCATCAACCACACGATGTATAGTGCTTACCGCACACACCACATCGTGCCACAAACACTATAAGTAACGCTGTAAGAGCGGAAAGGGTTCTAGTGCCGAGATGAGCTTGTGCGGCGTTTTCATTGCTTTTCCAATACTTTGTCTTTTACAAGAAATTGGCGTGGGGTGAACGAGTTGAGAGAAATACACTTGAGATCACAGTGCACAAATACGCAACTTGAAATCGTTCTGTAGGAAGGGAAAAGAACCTCTGATTTATTCCGGAGTTTACAAGAATTTTGTAGGGTTAGGCTTGAAACAGAGATGTAATTTTTCCTATGCAAAGAGGCTGCTGAAGGATGAGCAAGGAGAACGTGGTTCGGAAAGAGACAAGAAGATAATACATACAGAATTTGCGGCATAAAGTTATGCACCTTTCCACATCGTTTAATATGATGGTAGGATACTATGAGAAAAATATAGGGTTTCTCTCAAATATGGTTAGTTCTAGCAAGGATGTGGAGTCACAAAAAACCCTGATCCAGAATGAATGTGGAAGCAATAGTTTGTGTACATATTTATGAATACATGTAATAATTTCAATTTTTCTAAACAAAACTGAAAATCCTTGGATCCTTTCTATGTCCTTTTAACCTAAACATCCCAATAGTTATTATAATTTATCGGTTTGTATAAGCAAGGACTGTGAGTGGAAGATTTGTATTTTTCAAGCAAAACCTTACCAGCATTATAAGGTTACGCACAATGTTAGTTGTCCTCGAATGTGGTATCCTCCGTGGTTAGTCATCAAATTATTCCACTACTTGGAAAATTGCGTAAACCCAGAATTGGTTACGCAGGGTGTAACAAGTGAAGGAAACCGAACGATTTTTCCTGATAAAACCACCACTTATTTTACTCAAATGTAGTTGTTAACTGGTTAAAAAAAGTCTCGCATACTTTCCACAAAAAGTGTGGAGAGCACTCACAGCAATAAACAACAAGAGTAGTTACAGTACTCAAATCTCGTTAGAGTCTTCCAAAAAACCGCCTTCTCTAATTTTTGGTAAAATAAATTGCACCAAGTTATTAAAGAAATGCGCTCAAAGTGTTAAAGTTCACACAATGGGAGCGAGAGAAATGCTACTCATTCCTGAATGAAGCTGGTGATGGGCAATCTATCTATTTAAAAAGGGGAGAGGATCCATGAATCTTGTGGGGTTGACGGTGTGCACTGTCTCGCACTCGCTGTCATTGCGGTTTGCTCACATTCGGATGAATTTACAAGATTGTGTATGAGTATGTTAAGCACTTTGCTGCCTCCGAATATTCACTTCCACTTGTCAGTATTAAATCCACCTTTAAAATAAGATATGAGCCTTGTTGTTGCCATTAAAATATCGAATCTGTCAAACCTCCAATTTGTAAAGGAACACGGAGACATGCATCAACTCGTTGTTTTAAAAAGTACTTTCCTCTCCTGTCGTTTTATTACTCTCGCCTTTTACTCTCACTCAACTCTTCTTCTGAGCTGCTTTTTCATGGTGTGAGTGAGCCAGCGAAGAAGCTTCGCATTCTACCGTGCATGACGACAAAGATCAAGGGAAATTGAACAAGTCAGTGTCTTTATAGGTTCAAACTTTTCTAGACTGCCACGGTCGCATCACCGATGCGCTTCACCATTACCCAACTCCATTATTACACTCTGTTATCTTCCCCATCACACTTTTTCTTTACTCCAATATGTTTAATGATTTTGAGCCCATTTCCCTCATCAAAATAAAATGTATAACCTCAATAACTGACATGGCATCTCCAATTAGCTGCTATTTTCTTGTTTACCAAATTCCAGCCTCATCTTCCAAAGTTTCGTCTGTCGACGAGAATGAGTCGTGCGCAATTCAGCCCACACTCCACCACAACCACCACTCATTTTCAGTGAAAAAAATAACTGATGGTAATGATGATTTTCTTAATGCCACGGAGCTACGCGCTTACCAAGAAATGGGTGGAAGACACTTTTTCAAAGATCATTTTTGTGTGGTGTATGAGCTGTGGTGTCTTGGATTTTTTTTACTAATACACAAATCCGATAATACAAGTGAGACAACGAGTCTTATTACTTATTCACTGCACAAATTGACTAACTGTCATGTCGTGAACGCACACGTCATGTGCTTTCAAGATGAATGTGTGCATTCTCGAACTATATTGCTTTGGCTTATTAAGATGTTTGTACTCTTAGCGAGAGTGGAACCCCATGTGAGCAAAAGGAAAAAGAGATTCATGAAAGTGTTTTGTATTCTTTCTTGAAACTTTCGAGGAAAGTAATCCAAAAGAACCACGGCATTCAATTGATCTTCTGCCAAAAGCCATTTAAATAAATGTGTGCATTACACAGGGTTAAATTAGGAGTGAGGAAGACAGACGAGATAAAGAGTGGTTTCTCTCGACTTTTTTCCACCAGCTTTCTTCATCCCTTAAAAGCGGAGTATTCACTTGGTAATGTTTGAGAGAAGAGAACCACTTTGGTCATGATGTGCAATCCTTGTTCCACTCACACAAGTATCCATTCTGCTTGGAAAACTTTTCTTCCTCTTAGAGCCCTACACGCATCATGCATCCATGAGAGAAAAAATTCTTCAATATATAGAAAGCAGTGTGTACTCTTATTGTAAAATATGGACGTATGGATGGATTGGAGGATATAGAACGGAAAGTCATTAAAGAGATACGTTACCCATGAGGAGGAGAAGGGGAAATTAAAGAAAAAAGTTTGAGACCTGTCAATCAACCCTAAAGAAATAATGAGCCATCTGCATTCAGTTAACATTCTCAGTCAGTATCTCTCTCTTCTTCTTCAGCGGTTTAACTAGGGTATCAAGAAGACAACCAACCGAACCAGGACATGTTATATATACACACGCGTTATACATCATTCTTTTCTGCTTCTCACTGAGAAATCTGCTCTTATTACTTCAGCGGTTTAACTAGGGTATCAAGAAGACAACCAACCGAACCAGGACATGTTATATATACACACGCGTTATACATAATTCTTTTCTGCTTCTCACTGAGATATCTGCTCTTATTATTACTATTACCACCATTATTATTATTTCTCTGAGAAAGAATCTATAGCCTACTAAAACCCCGTATGCTTGTAGGCCCAGTTTCTCTCAAATCTTTTAGCTAAACCTCACGGCGAAAAGCTGGCCAGTTCTTTAAATCTAGAAAGTGAATATACATACATTTATACACATAAGATATATACATAATGGTGAGGGCACAAGAAATTCACACAGATCCACTTGGGTCGTTGTTTGGGTCGTTTGGTTGGTTGTCAGTCGCCATCGTCAACATGCCAAAAGCAATGCTATTCCATCTATTATGACATTGTACAGAGGGTATCCGTCATTCTTAATCATGCCATTTATTCACTACGCTTCTCTCACACAGGCATGGCATGACAGCTTCACAGAGACAGAGAGAGAAAAAAAGAAAAACGAGGGCAATAATTATAATTAGGCATCTCCGTAAAGCATCGTAACAAGATAGTTATTGTTAACTATTTCTGTCAGTCTAATGAACACATGGGTTGAAAGAACCAATATACCGACAACGAATGTCATTGTTTGGAACAGCCCGTCGGGTAAGTAGGAAAGCGAGCACTTCGTCAAGTTGTGAATTGTTCTTATTGAAATTACGTTTCACTTGATGTACAAACTGATGGACAAACAAACGATATTTCAATTAGGTCGGAGATAGCATGAGCCGGATGGCATGAAATTCTTTGATCAGAAAAATGAGAATGTTTTTGTAAACAGGTACACTGAATTTGCTATTTATCGTGGACCGTCGTGGAGAGCAATTAGCAAAACTAAAGTTCCTGTGAGTTACATGTGTTGAGGGAAGTTGAGAAAACTCCTGGAATCTTTTCCTTGGCATAAGTACTAATGGGTATTGAGGGAAGTTGAGAAAACTCCTGGAATCTTTTCCTTGGCATAAGTAAATACTAATGGGTTATACGCACCTTAGGGAATTCAATGAAGTTGTATGTGTTTTATATTTATACGACGCATTGCGAAGCTCAGGGTCCTTTAGAAAGGGAGCTAACAGGGCCTTATTAAAAAACTAACTTTTTCACTTTACAAAGAGCCTGATTGCCTAGGACAAAACTTCCTTAACTATATCTCGTTAGTCTGACGGAATAATGGTTGCAATAATAATAACACCATAATAAGCAAACGAACAGAGAAAAGAGATTCATATGTTCAACAAACGAGGATCCTTAATGTTGCGTAAACTTCATAGAATACGCATCCCTTCCTCTCTTTTGCGAGACAAAGTTAATAATGTGGTTTTCTTCTATAGTCCAATATAAATTTATGCAAGCATTATAACATAATATGGTCTTCAGATAAATACATGCTGTCCCTATTGAGCATGCAATTAATAAACGAACTTGGCTAATACACGAAAGACTCTCTTTGATTCCTCTTTCTCGTCTGTCCTCCCGAACTCATGCCTCCGTTCCTGATGTTAATTGAATACAAACGAAAAATATTCATGTGATATGGAAACATGAGTTAGGTACGTGCGAGAAGAAGAAAAAACTGTCTTGTATTTCCACGGGCAAATAAAAAAGCTAGGAGGCAAAAGGAGAGTGGCGTATGAACCCAAGTTTTCACTGTAAGACGAGTAGAGTAAGGTGAGTAGACGAAAGGAGAATTGCCAATAATGAT
>JAHZMW010002435.1:0-29549 GCA_027743745.1 Alloscopus bannaensis
GGGAGACCACTCCAAACAAGAAATTGGAACTCGTGTCTTATTCTTGTAATTCAAACCAAAATTTCATTTGTACTCAGACACACAATCTCCATAATGGTTAAACGGACCATTTGCTATGTCTTTGAAATGCAAGAAGTTGTGTGACGACAATTATGACGACGTACAGAGCAAACCTACATTTTTCATTTTGAACAACGGACAGATGAAAGTGAAAGTAATAATAGTATAACTAGATAGTTATATTACTACACAATACATGCATATTTCCTTGTAAAACACAAAAATACGGTAAATTCATTTTTATCTCTCTCTTACGTATCACAAACGCTTATATCTAGAAGTAAGGAGCGAAGCAGTAGGTTCAGAAAAAAGGCTGAACAAAGAAGAGTTGTTCTCGGTATCGTCTTTGTTCCATTCTCTCCACATGTGAGCGATGACGTTAACATATATATGACCCAGAGGAAGTCTCGTAAAAAGGACAGTCCAGGGAATAGGAGCAAAACGAGTATAAAAAACTGTGCCATTCACAATTTGTCTGCTGCATCCAATGGGAAAAGTCGGAGACGCTTTATACTCATATGCAGTGCACAGTGCACCAAACTATTTCTAGCCATTTTTTAAACGATTTTAATAAAAAAGGGGCATATTTTATGCCATGTTATCTTCAGAAGAGAATTGTAAAATGGTCACATGAGAAATGAAAAATATATTATGCTATTCTAAGAAAAAGAGAAAGTTTAAAAAACTACATCAGTTGAACTGAGTTTCTATGATCTAATAATTTTACAATACAATGCTCAAATTGGTTAAAGTGTGAATAGCATTGTTACTCTCTTCAAAGGCGTATTCATTTTGAATTCGTTCTCACTTTCTCCCTTGTCAAGAGTGCTTCTCCGAATGTTGAAGTGTGTGAGACCACATTACACGCATCAATGATTGCGTGTGGGTATAAAGTGGGTTTTCTCGTTTCGTTTTTTGATTTTCGGAGTATTCCGTTGTTGGCAATTCATGTTTCACTTGTTTCCCTTACAAACCTTACTCGAAGCTACAAGAACGTACCTGTAGCGATATATGAAGGAGAGTCATATCTGCGGTGATGGTTGTGGTGACAGGCGGAATATATTCATTACTCTGTTGATGCATGCCCATTTCGTTCTCGTAATCTGTCATGACTGGTGACGGGTGACAGTGATATTCTAATCTGCCCAAAGATAATATGGAGATTTAGGAGAAAACTTACGACTTGTCGATGACGAACATTTCCCACAGAGCGCACGCAACGTACGGAGCCCAGCAAAAGACGAAGACGCCCGCCAACGCCGCGAGAAGATTGGCTGCTCGCCTCCTGCTCCGAAAGGACTGTGACGAATAGGTTGGCAAAAGTGGGGGAGGTGCCTTGCCAAAGCTCACTCCAGGAACATGGGTGGTCGTCGATGAGGCTGCCAGCTTCTTCCTCAGCTTTCGGTGAGCCCGGATAATCGATGTTTCTCGTCGTGCGGCACGAAGCGTGCTATTTTTATGACCACCGTTGACACACGCGATGGAGAGTTTGGCGGTGCGAGGTGTCGTCAGGGATTTCACACCTCGGTAGCTCCCCGGACTCACGTTGTTGTGACTGTGCTGGAGTTGTGACAGTTGGCGGAAAGATTCCAAGTCAGCCTGTCGTTTGACAAAGAAAAATGCGCTGAGATATCGATGACCATAAAACCATACCTCACAACAATGCGGGTGTGTGGTCTAATGTGAAATGTGTTACACACTCGGACAGTTCCTTAGAGAAAGCAGAGATTATAAATACACTCCGAAAATTTATACAGTCTCCACTTTCATCCGATCCAATTACATCTCCCGATATGACGTCATTCCAAAAAGCCAGACAATATATGTGTATTAGCCAAAATTGGTTTTCCAGACTCAACCGCTCTCTTGTATTTCTAAAAAGGCTTTTTCTCTCAAACTTGTACTCGTTATACAGATCGTTACACGTAACAAACTTGCCAAGATAAATACACTGACAGCAAAATACTTTTTTTCTCAAAAAGCAGGGAAAAGGGCGAAAGGAAAGGCATCCTCAAACTTTTTCTGCTGAGCCATTTTAAACGGACCAAAAAGAAGGCGTGTTTTCCCACGGTGTTTACAGTTAAACTCTGTTCCCCTGCTTTGGAAATAGGAGCACCTTGCAGATCATCCAGAAAAAAAGCTGTGAAGCCAACAAAAAAGACAAGACCGCAGGCAGAGATTCCTGACTCAAATTATTGCAAACCACTTCACTTTTTTTTTGTGTGAACTTTCCAGCGTGTGTGGCAACAACTTTATTTAACGAACCTCCGCTAGCCAACCACCCATGATGATGATGATGATGGGCGTAGTGAAATGTGAACAGGATGAAATGCAAATAGTGAAATATAAACCCAAACTCGGGAGTGTATTAGTAGTCCAACTAAAAGCGAGGAGTAGCCTTGTGTTTTTTTGTCTTCATCATGACTCCTGTGAACAACAACAGGATAAAACACATGTATTCCGCTGGAAGCACGTTGTAAAGTGCCTGTGAAAACTGTGTCTCTCTCTCCAGAGAGAGGAGGGTAGTTGTAGTTGGATTGGCCACAAAACCAATCCTTTCTTCTCTCGAGCGTTGTTTAATATGTGGTGTAGCCATGTTCCTAGTCTTCCCCGAAACTGGGAGAGACAGTTGGTGAAATAATAGGCACATGGTGCATAGGTACTCAGAAAGTGATGCACATATGCGTTTGGTGAAAGTCAGAGAGGTTTCGTACTCACTTTCTCCTGATCAGTTGTACTTTATAGAAGCGAATCAAGAAGACAGGGAACGTTGCCACCCCAGGTTTAAGTCGTAAGTAAGCATGTAATCCCTTCTGGGGAGGGGATTATGTCCTGCTTAGAACAAGCATCAACCAAGGAGCAATTAACTCTGCTCACAAAGACCTAGCTTGAGTCTGCCACTGATTGACTTGCTCCACTAGAATAAGTGTGTAAGCCCTCTTTAAAGTAATACATGGCACACAAAGGAAGACAGGCTTTTTTCTTGTCTCCGCATATCTGGACAGAAGACAAACTCTCATCACTTGTGAACCTGCATCCGCACCAGAAGAAACACAACCACAAGATGACTTCTCAATATCCACGAAACAAAACCGCAGAAGGCAGAACAAGGTTAGGAAGCCAAGAAAAACAATGCCAACAGAGAAAAAGAGATGTACACGTGGGCACATCATGCTTTCTCCACAATACACAAAAGTGAAAGTATGTAACGGATGAAATCCACTGTGAGGAGACACACGACAAAGAAATTAGGAAACCTACGAAAGTCTTGGCATTTTACAGCTTTCATATACTCACGAACAACACACGTGGCTCGGGAATATTGTGCACTCACATATAAATCAATAAAGAGGAAAACTGTGTACTTCGTCAAAGATTGATAAGATCCTCATTTCTCAGCCGGGATACGTACACACACGCCATTTCCATAGAGTGGCTTCCAATCCTTAACTCTTACGTGAATGAATGATGAGCCGAGAGAGTGTAGTGTGTCAGTGCATAGAGCGTGGGATTGGAGAAAAGATGAGAGAAAGCATTTTCCCCTCCAGCTATTACCCATGAATATATAAAAGAAGCAGTGGAAAATCTCGGGACAAACTTGGTTATCACACACCACTGCAGGACGAAATTTTCCTGTAATAACTTTGGAACTGGAGTAAATCAAGTAATATACATCTCCTGTAAGGTCCTGAACACTGACTTTTTTTTTATTACCGAGAATCTCCACACGATGTAATTACGCACGATGATGATGACGATCCCAAAGGACGCTGAGAAAGCCCCATTTTTTAATGCGCGTATCACTTCTATATCACTCTGACTTTTCTATCCACGACATATCATGTCATTATCATCTATTCCAAGAATCGCAAGTAATTTCGTCATGCCTTTTTCACGTCCCTTTAAAAAAACTAATCTCGTACTCGCGTCCCTTTTTTACTCCATTTTTCGATGATTATTATCTATTGGCAATCTTTGGAAAAAAAACTCTATTGCGGCTCACGTTCATACAATTCTTGAGAAAAAAATGAAGAGCACGTCTATCCTTTCATGGGAAAAAGTCATTCATAAAGTGTGATAAAAAATGTATAGTCGTGTCACCCGACAATGAAATGCTCTCAAAGATTAATGCGCGTATCACTTCTATATCACTCTGACTTTTCTATCCACGACATATCATGTCATTATCATCTATTCCAAGAATCGCAAGTAATTTCGTCATGCCCTTTTCACGTCCCTTTAAAAAAAACTAATCTCGTACTCGCGTCCCTTTTTTACTCCATTTTTCGATGATTATTATCTATTGGCAATCTTTGGGAAGAAAACTCTATCGCGGCTCACGTTTATACAATTCTTGAGAAAAAAATGAAGAGCACGTCTACCCTTTCATGGGAAAAAGTCATTCATAAAGTGTGATAAAAAATGTATAGTCGTGTCACCCGACAATGAAATGCTCTCAAAGATATAGTTCTTCTCGCTTTTTGTGGAAGAAAGGATAGAAAATCCAGAGTAGGACAATGGGCCGAATGAATATATCAGATTTCTTGATGAGGAGTACACACAAAAATGGCCGTATTATGGGAGTCTACATCGAGGTCTTTCTCTACGGAGTAATGGAGGAGCGTGAGTGTTGATAAAAGTGATTGAACCGCATCACCACGTACAATCGATGTTTACGCTTGGTTATGACATCACACATTGCTTTCTCCAACTTTCTCTTTCACCTTCCGGAACCACTACTAAAAGAGAAGAAATAGCTTGGGTGAGTGTGTTATTATTTCAGGTTGTGTAACGCCATTCCTTTGTTCAAATCGTGAGTGATGGAAAGTTGAAGACTGCATGACCGTGGAAAAATGCTCGTTTCAAAAATAATATCGCTCCACTTGTCCCCTCGTCGATGTGTCTTAGGATGGTAACCTTATCAAATATCCTTCGAGTTGACAGAGTCCCCTGATTGAGTTAAGTTTTGTGACAAAGGCTCGTCTACAACAAGAGCTGAGAGAAAGTTTGTGTCTTCGTCTGGTGAAAGGTAAATTGAGCTTGTGATCTGATATGCACATTTCCATCATCCAAACAAAATCTAATTGCTAACAGAATAGGACAAAAACGAGGAGACTCCCTCTAAAACGTGGACGAGAGGCTTGTAAAGGAGAAGTGAAAGCTTGTGTGTCACTCACGTGTTTGTGCGTGGGCTGAATCTGGTTCGAGGTACTTAAGCCTTCGTCTCTAGACTTTCTCTAAAGGAGCGAGAAGGACTCTTTCAGTGATTCTTTCTCCTTGTAAAAACCGGATGGTTCAACATTTCAACACGAGTTTTGTAACGGGAGAAAAAATACTGAATGCTCTTATTAACGAGTCTTGTTTTCCTTCAACACAAAAATAACTAACTCTTTTTCATTCTCTAAAATACGTGGCTCCATGTCACATTTTTTGTAATGTTGACTAACGTCATTAGAAAATGAGAGAGAAAAAAGTTTGCTTCAAGCTGTCTCCCGTTTCCAACTTGGATGATGATGACACACATGAAAATCTTGAAGGTTCCTGTCACGTATGAATTATGATTATACTAAAACGGAGAGGGAAACCACTTCGTCATTTTGCTTTCCTCGCTCTGCGAGAAACGACAGCATAATATAATGAACGTATAGTATTATGTTGTTTTCAAAGAATCCTTAGAAAACACTACTGAAACAGCTACTCTAATGCCAAGGCATTCAAGGATAGATTACATATACTTTGCATACAAAACGATGAAACGCTGAAGTTCGTGTAGAAAAGAGTAAACATTTAAGATGGAGCGAGTGTTTACCTAAGAAATTTACCACACAAACACAGCTATATTCTAGAGCGAGAGAAAAATGTATACTGAGATTTCTCGAATGAAACATCAAGTGAAAAGTGAGAGTTATGTAAAGCTTCCTGCAGTCCGAGAGAAAGTTTTCGTTTGAATTGAGATGGAGAAAGTGGAGAATCCATAGACAGGGATGGAACGATTCACAAAAGTGCACTCTGCGGAGCTCCTTAATTATCCAGTAGCTTCAAGAAAATGAAGGGGAAATATAAGCGTGTGGTATAATATTGTGTTGGTGTGTGTATCTATGTTCGCATACATCTCTGTCACAATCACTAGGGATTATTACCTCAATTTGCATACGGATGTAAACGTCATCATCATCCGAGTTGGGGTCGCAAGGGACCAGTTTCCTTGATCGCTTCTGATGCTCTGTGATTCCGGAGCTTTTCTCAGATCCACTTCCTCCGCCACCCACCCGTTTCCCTCCTCCGTCTGGAGAGGGATCCAAAGAACCTGCGGACCCATTCGGCTTTCCCTTTCCGTCACCTCCGCTACTGCCGAGGGGAGGGGAATGTTGTTGGCCAGGGTTCATTGGGTTGGGAATGATATTGTTGGAGGGATCTCGGGCCACAATGATGACCTGCTTGGGACGCTGACGACTCGCCAACTTGTCCCCGTTTTGGGCTCCTCCGGACAAAACTTGGAGTTGAGTGGTGAGCTTGTGGCTCACGGATGCGTGACACGCCGCGACGATCAGGGCTGGAGACACGAAAGCGGTGCCTAAGTAGGTGGCAGCGTAAGCTACTTGGATTCCCATATTGGTCCACCGTTCCTCACAAAAACCGTTCTCTTGCTCCCAGTCCGAGGATGAGTTGGTTCGCTGGAAAAATATTTTGTGGAACACGTAAATAACAGATCAACAACATCATTCTGACGCGTGCATCTACCTACGATGCACGTGAAAGCCTTCTGATGGAATACGACTTGATGATCGCCCACTCACTCAAATTTTGTGGAGGAAAGCTTTTGTCTCTTTTGTCACTCCTTATTCCCTACTTTGTCACAATTAAGTTTATGACACTTGACAGCTTTCTAATTTCATTTTCAGCTTTCCACGAGAGAAAAATGCGATTTCCTTGTTTCGCTCAAGAGCCTAAGAGAAACAGAGAGATGCAGTGATTGAAAAACGACATATTTTCGAGGAAGGCTGTGATTGGCACGTCGCGGAGTGTGGTCTTGGAATTTTAACGGAAAGGTGTCACTCTCGGGACTGTGCAACTAGAAGATTAATCAGATTAGACGGATTTTCAGAAAATATCTGATGGCAGACTGGAACTGCACGTGGAATATCTGGAAACGCCAAACACGGAATAGTTGTACGTCAATATGTCCGTTTGCTTTATAAATTCACTGTTTCACCTAAAGTTTGTGAAATAGGTATACATAATATCCTTCGTCTATGTAACGAAGATGTGGTAATGCTAATGAAACTGGAAAATAGTTTTTGGTTCAGACATCGGTCTACTCAAAATTTCAGCATTCTACATTTATACATCAATCGTACCTCGACTTAAAGAGAATTACTTTGGCTGGGCGTACTTCGACGTATTCAGAACATTTTAAAATTTGACATTCACTCACCTCATAATCCATCACAAGGGTCGACGTTTGGTGAGCCGTTGACAGTAGTGAAACTGGACTCCACTGCCGTGCCCACACGGTCGGCGCAGCGACCAAGCTTGCAAGGATCCATATGCTCAGCATTGACATTGCAACGAAACGTCGATCTCGGAACCTACAACCAAAACATACATTAAATAGTTGAGAACGTCTAACATTACGGCGAATGGCATAGCTTAACAAAAAAATCATTAACGTTTATAAATAGTGGCGAGGTTCGATTCTTGAGTGTAACTTTCTGTTTGCACTCCAAATTTAATTGTGAATGGATTCGACATGTCCTAAGTGGTCAAAGCCACTTGACTGATTTTTATACTAATTCTATCAAGGCCATTTTTTTGCCCTTCGTGTTTACGGGGTCATTACAAGTTGACAATTAGAGAGCCTCTAATTTATCAGCAGAGGATAACAGATATCTCCTTCCGCTTTTACTCGTTGCTCATGAATCTTGCACAACGTCGCCCCCACTTCACCTCCACGCAGAAAGAGCCTCTCTCCTTTACGCTGATCCCAGAACCATCGTCCTCCAGTTTAAAAAAGCGTGGAAGAAAACTCTGGAAAAATTTCCTCAGATCTGTACTGTTGAGTACTCGTCTAATGAAATGTGTATGCTTTATCACCGCCCCCTTTTTGAGAAATCCTGTGCTGACGTCATCAAGTTTTAGGTCACAGCAAACAACCACAGAGAGAAAGTGAGGACCACACACACTTCCAGTTTGCTCAACAAAAAATATTGTCATCATTCTTTCTCCACTTTCTCCGCCTACAAAAAGCATACGTAGAGACTACAAAATTTTCGTACCTTACCCTAAAACTCTATATGCATTCTCGTAATCTGCCTTTTGTCGTGTTATCACAGTATATTATCTAAAATTGGAGCAAGCACCTGTCCAAAAATTGAACGCCAAAAGACACGCACACAGTTTACTCCACGCATCACGTTTTCCTGAACCCCAAGATTACTATCTGCATACCCTCCAAGGCTCATCATATTACTCTTTTTTGTGGTCCGAGAAAAAAAATGACAAGAGAGGGGGAAAGAGTATAAAAAGTATATTTTTTTGATAGATTACCTCTGAGCGAACCTCGGATGTCGGATGGCAGCCCACCTGTCCAACGACAAAAGAGCTAAGGACAAAGTGCTCGCAGCCACTGGAGTGCGTTGGAGAAGAGGACCCAGTTGACACATCCACGAGACGAGAAATCCCGGCCTGAAAACAACGAGAGAAAAACCCCATAAAGATATCACCACTAGAGAACCACTCTGTTCCCACCAACTTGCCCACACACGTCTCAACATCATCATGGTCCACACTTTTATGGATCCTGGCCAAAAGAATGGAGAAACAACATCTTGCTCCTTTCTTACCTGTCACGAGAATTGCCTTGCGAGCACAGATGCAGCGCATTTACTTTTTTAAAAAGAGGTTACTTATACTTTCCCTGGGTTTACAAGCAAAAAAAAGACTCGCGTTTTTTTAGTTACCTATTGTTAACGCGTGGAGGTCTGCTATTTTAAAACCCTTTAGTCATGAGGAATCCTTGCAAAAAATTAGTGATCAAAAGGCTTCTCCTCCCTCAAAAAGTGTGTGGCACACAAACTAATTGTATAAAGGCCAAACAGGCGACAGAATAATGCTCTTAAAAATTGCACAATGAAGGAAAAGCTTTTGCAAAGACTTTTCCATGAAAAGTGATACACTTTAAAGGAGCGCATCGTTTGAAGGGAGCGTTCAAAAAAGTTTAAAACTGGATTGATTAAATTTAATGGGAATATGGAATAAGGAGCTCACACCATCCTTTGTCAATAAGTCCCTCAATGAACGGAGAGAAAGGGGAACGCGACGATTCATCTTCATTAGTTATTTTCGCTGTCGGAAGGAAGCGATATAGGAGACGCTGCTGAGCTCGCAAAAAGCTTTGACTTTTCGATGTGTGCGGTATGCTTTCTCTTTACAAGAAAATACGTGACAACCTGAACGTGTGTGTGGAGTTTGCTTCCTACAAATTGTATATAGAGCTTGCGACCATCCTTTTCTCCGTTTTCCACACAACTTTCTCCAGCCACCTATTTCGCAACGGCAGCAAATGAGTAGACATTTAGAGTATCACTCTGAAATTGTTTTTCAAAGGATGTTCCGAGTACACCGAGCGTGTGTGCCTTACGTTTTATGTTCGTGTACACAGGGACCTTCGGCGAGAAATGGGATTAGAATACAAAAACTTTACCCCTTATTTTTTTCTACAGGGGTTATTTAGAAAATTGTAGAAAATCATTCCCTTTTCTCCTCTTTCATTCCGGTGAGTACAAAACATTTTCGTTGATAGTAACCAAAAAAACACCTCGTCCACCACACGATGTGTGTTTGAGGCTGTAAAGTTTGTTAAACTCTCCCATGTGGCACACAGTGTGTGATCACCGCTCTTGTAACACTTGCTTTTCATCAGGCGAAACATAAACTTTTTGGTGAATACTAGAAAGCGACTTTCACATGTTTAGTCAACATCTCTCTAATACAAAGGACCTCCCACATGAAAATGTTTGACTTCTTTTCATTTGAATCGGAACATTGTACATCTGTAGGAGAAAAGTTATGTGTGAATGTGCTCACACGTGTTTCTCCGCCTCTGAGAAAAAAAGTGTGAACAAGGATTGTTGAACTTCAACATGAACGATTATTGTCACACTATCCACCACCAACCCGAGGGTATTGCTTCGTTTTTTATGGGGGACCAGAAATAAAAGCTGGGAGATGACCCTCAACATTCATTTTCATTTTGGTCAGTGACACAAAGCGGATCTGGAACATATGTAGCCACTCAGCTCCCACAAAAACAATAGAAGTAGGAGAAAGCAGCACATGTATGACTTCCTTTTTTATGCATGACAATCAAAGCATATGTGTGTCATCGAGACGAGAACAGAATTTCGGAGGGGTCACATGGCTCTTCACTTTTGTTGTGGTCTTCAAGAGAATGGGGGCTCGATTCACTTTTATTTCTTTTCCCTTTTTTTCAATTCATTTATGCCACATACTCTTACTCGCGAAGATAAAAATATAAAAAACCTACATTTACACCTATTCTATAGTCGTGTGTAAGGGAGTCAATTTCGTACGGACAAAACTGTGAAAACTTTGTGCGAACTCGTATATACGAAACACATGAAAAATGGAAAAGTGCGCCAGCTCTTGTTCATTCGTCATCTTGTTGCTAAAAATGTATGGAAAAAGTTTAGTAGAAACTTGTCTCATTCCAATGTAATACATTTCATTATTATTACTATCAAAACTTCTCGTGTGGCTCGCACAATTTTTTCTAATGTTATCTTTCTCCTCCCCAAAAAACTAGATGCTTATTATTCAACCACTTCGTCAGTCCTTTTTTTTCTTCAAGCTTTCATCAAAATGTTGTAGCAGAGTGTTCCACGTTTTTGTAGAGAATGTGTAGCAAGTTGTGGTCAGCGGAAATAATCTCTCCTTTAATCACATTAGCAAAACGGTATCCATATTCATGCGATATTCATCGTGTAGCCCGGAGTATCTGACAGGGAGCAAAATGGGGGGACAGCAGGTCTAATTTATTCGCCGGACCTGATTACAATCAATTTGTCAAGCACATGTTTGACTTCCGCAGAACACACAATCCTCATATCCTCATACTCTTTTTTCTACACATGCCATTCCAAGTCTTCTGCTGTATTTTAGTCAACTTGCCCCAAAATCACTTGTAACAAAACTCTTCATGATGACAGCGTCTACACTCAATTCTCTCCTGAATAATAATGACTATTCTACTAGCAAACAAGTTTGCACATTTTTTCCAAAAATGAACTCCGAATTTATTCAAAATCATTTTTCTACTAAAAAATAGCCATTGTTCCACAAAAAGAGTTTAAACAGCACAAACCCAAAACTTACATAAGCATAAAAAACTGCAGTAGCACACGTTTTCAATGTTTTCCATCCACTTGATATGCACACGATTCTGGTATAAAAAACGTACATTTGCTCGCATCAGCGGTATGAGAAATAATTACTTCACTACTTGAACGAGAAAAGTTTGTCAACTTTTGTACGAAATACAACTCCTGCTTGACATGCTCCTAACTTTCCACTTTCATCCGTATCCTCATTGCACTCGAGATAGTCATTACTTTTATTACGATCAATATAGAATCCGGCGGCAGCAGGAGACTCACACACTGTGCTTTTTATTATCAAGATAATCCTTCCTCTCCGTACAAAAAAAGTGAGCTTTCCCTTGTATAATAATATGGTGATGTAACGTTCCCAAACAAGTTCCCTTTCTCCACCTTCTCTCTCTGTGGGACTAAAAGAAAATCAAATGAGCATAGATTTGTCTGCTGGGATTGTTGATGAGATTATGAGACGTCTTTAGAACAATGGAATTATCTGAGCACCCGCATCTACGTAACATGTTATTTTTTGTCTGACTCTGTGAATGTCATATTGTCAAAGAAGAATCGTCATCTTCAAGCTAATCCTTTGTCTCCCGTTTCATTCTTGCTGAATGCACCCATTTGATCTTTTTTTTGTCTAAATGGTTATCTCCTCCGGGTTATAATAAGGGAGCATTTTTATGACTTGACCTGAATCCATTCAATCCACTTTTTTCTGTTTTTTTTCATCAATTCCCATTGTTTGGTCACGTTTCAATAAACAACGGGAGAAAAAAATCATATTTTCATTCGATTTTTTATTCATTTCTAGAAAAATACCAAGTTTGTGCACAAATTCAAGAAGAAATTGGAATAGGAAAGAAATCCAATTGTTTATCAACTGCATGAAGACACAGCCTCAAAATTCATTTTATTTCTAGACTAGTAAAGAGACAAAATCAGTTTTCAAAGGCATCTTCACGGTTTTGAATTCTAGAGAGAAAGCACGTTCAGAAAGCGATTGATGCACTGTGTCTTTTGCACTTAACGATTTATTGATGGTGTGCGCATCTCTCTAATGCTTGCTCTTCAAGTTGCTTCAAGTCTTGAGAGAGTGAAGAGACACATGTTCACAGCCCACTTTTCTACAAATAATACGCTCCTCAAAATGAATACTCTCTCTCTGAGTTCGCTTTTCGGATCTGGAGGGAAAGACTTCTTGACAAAATTGACTGAGCGCTGAGTGAAAGCAGTGTGTGTACGGAGATCACTTTAAGATGTATGTAATGGAGGCGGATTTATATTGAAATTGAATAAAAATCCTCTCTCTCAAAAACGACAACCATTAAACACGGAACACACATAACCACCGTGTGTATTTTACATGGGTTTTTTCCGCTTTCTCTTTTCACACAAGAATAAAAAAAATACTTGTAAGCAAAAGAGAACCGGGTAGCAACAAAGGGGAACGACATGAAGACTTATTACACACTAGATACACACACAAAACATGCCAAAAACCTATACAGTTTTTTCTGAATATTTTTTTTTGCGAGAAGACTCTTTTTATTTGAATTGGAACAGCGCAGCTTGTCGGTGATGATGTGCATCCCTGCTGAGCGGAGTGCACGGTGTACTAAACATGTGTGTGGCATTGTTGGTCCAAAGAAGGGGAGTTGATACATGGTCTATATTGTATGAGAAGTGGAGAGAGAGTGGCAAGAGAAGTAGTAGCAATATTTGATCCACTTGCGTAAATGTTGTGTGGTTTACTTGTAAGCCAAAAGTAAAAACTTTCAGATTTGCTCACCAAACTTCATAAGTAGGTTTTCCTTTGACTTGGTCTGAAGTGTTTTTCTGTAGTACGTGCTCGTAAACAATATAAACGAATGCAAAACAAAGATTTCAGTACTTATCGTTGGTCCAGCTATTATAAATGAAAATGACCATCAAAAGAAAGTTTGATTGCTTTGGCTTGATGATTTGCTTTTTTTGTAATGCACAAAAATATGACACCCAAAATCATATTATTTTGAGTCGAAAAATGCTGTTTTTGTCAATTTTTTCTCAATCAAGTAAGTAAAACATACGTAATATTGCATGAACTTTTCCTTCTCTCATCTCAGTTTCTTTTCAGTCTTGGAAGTGAAGTTTTGTAGCGTTTTATATAATTTCAGTCAAGAGAAAAATGCAGATAAAATGCTGAATGTGAAGGGCAAAAGAGGAATTGAGTTTGAAGAAAATAGCATATTTTCATAATGAATGAGGGAAGTCTTTGGGGATAAACCCTTTTATCTTTAGCTGCAGGCGGTTCATTGTGGACGTCACGGTGAACAGGGTGGCCTATGCACAATTGTACCAACCAAATTCCAGGTTCACTGACGGAGGCACAATGTGACTTTATAAATTCCCTGCTTAAGGCTGATAAAGGAAAGAATAGCGCGTAATCTTTGGTCCATTAGCCTGCGTCATAGAAGACCACGTATAAATTAGGAAGTAGCAAAAAATAGAAAGCTTACGAACTTCATCTCAAGTATAATTCATGAAAATGGACAACGTGATAAAGGCTTAAAACAGTCTTGATGAGTTTAGGAATATTGAAAACTTTCTCCAAACGGGCTTATTAATGAGCGTGAGGTTTAAAGGGCAAGAAGAGTTTTAAAAATAAATAGCATCTCGTATTGTTGCGTAACGCAACAAAATGACCATAAAGTGGGAGAAGTGAACCATGTCACTTTGCTGAAAAGGCGTCTGTTGTACTTAAAAGGAAACTCCATGCGGTTGCAAGCATATCTGCGCATATAATGAGACACCATTAGCAAACTTTTCCTGACACTGTGTGTATCAGCTCATCTCATGCAATCTGAGTGACTTGTATAAAAAAAAGTCAATGTATATGAAACGTCTGATGTAATACTGCGTGCAATACAAACATTGTCGTCTCTCTCTCTTCAGCCAAGTGAAAGCCATGTGCATCATGTAATGCATTTGAATTGTATTCGATTCTCACAAAAACATGTGAAAAAGCTTACACAACGTTGTGTCTGTTTATGTGTGCCCAAGTCAGTCAGTTTTCGTAAACTTGACAAAACTCACGAAACTAGAAAAACTTTTCCCTTTCTCATTGTATCCAATACACAAACAGAGAAAGCGGAGTGATTCATTTTTCGCTTGGATGAATACACACACTTCGTTCCTAGTTGTGACAGAAAGTCACACATTCTGTACTTGATATGCACGATGGAATATTATGTGTTGAAAAAGTAAACACTTTGTATTCACAGCAGAATTGGCATTATTTAAATTGTGTGTGCAACTACCTAGTGCTACTTTGCACATTAGATTTTTTGAAAAACTCACACGACTAAAGCTCAAGTCAAGGACGAGTGAAATACTGGAGCAAAATGAACTCTGGGAAAAGCGAGAGAAAGTTTTACACAGAGAACCAATTGCTACGCCTTTTAACTGAATACGTAAAACCACAAACGGTTTGCGCAAATGTATTCTTTAGAATACGTTAGGGTTCAATAATGTGCATAATGGAGTGAGAAAGGAGCTTCATTGAACACGGCAAAATTTGCAAGGGAAAAGGAGATGTGAAGCTGGAACAGGCATATTGAGCTGTGTGGCAAACTGCTAAAACTTTGTTCTGATAAGATCAAAAACTACGGAGAAAACGCCAGGAAAAGTAGAGCAGCATCCGAATGATTGCATAACATATTTTTTTCTCTCCGGAGAAAGCACACCATGATGATGAATGAAGTCGTGGTCTACATGGAAAAAGTCGGCGGAAAGTATTCTTTTTCCACTTTCCATCCGACTAGCTCGTACGGAATTGATTGAATTGTGAGTTCACTTACCAGCACGCATGAGAGGCAGCAGCGCAAGCGGAGATGGGCACGCAAATGGCCGTCACAAGCAAGTCCGCTGCGGCCAGGTTGACCATAAGATGATTTCGGACCGGAAGCGCTCTCGCCCGACTCCCCGTGCCACAGAGAGCCGCCAGCAAAACCACATTGCCAATGACCCCCACCGCGAAGACGAGTGAGTAGCCGACCACCAGCAGGGACCACAAATGAGATCCTTCGACAAACGCGTCCTGCACAGAGTCCCCACTACTTCCAGCCACGACATGATCGGTGTCCTCAAACATACCAGATTCGCTTTCTCTTTCTCTCTCCGAGCTCACATACAGCGTTTTAAAGGAAACCTCTTGTTGCCTCAAAAAATATTGGACACAAAAGACACAAACACAGATACAGTCAGTAGTTTCCGAAGACTCTCCTAAAAAAAGAAAGTCGACTCTGTTTTTGTCGGTCAGTAGGTCACTCTGTGTGTGGCGACGGGCTACGCTGACCTCGTAATTATACCTTGACTCAGACACCAAATCTACTGGAAATGGAGTCGTCAAAAGACGGAGCAGCGGTGTTCCTCCAAGTCGAACACGAACACCTCATTATTGTCACTGGTTGTTACCACTTCCAATTTCGGGAAAAATTCATCCCTCCGTGAGCTCACGTCGAAACTACCAACACTTGAGGAGTTGCGACATTTATCACTGGAGAAACGGCTTCCTGTTCCATTATTCCTCCACCATTGCACACACCGCTTTCCGCGGAAAATCCTCTCACCCTGTATTATTACCGTGGCAGTGATGAGCAGGGGACGGCGACGAGTGAGTTTACTGGTTTCTAGCACATAATCATCATCATCACTACCACTACCGTCGCGAGCACCGTCATCACCGTTTTGAGGAGGAAATGTTGTGTCCCTTTGTTTTCTTCCTCTCCCACTAATTCCCTGCTTTGTAGGCAACTTCATCCTTCTCCCATTATGAACTCGTTCACGCCTTCCAGAGCCACTTCCACTTCAAGCTGTGTGAAGAAAATCAAAAGGAAATAACTTGAAAATACGAGTATGAGCTGCTTCACAAAGAAAAAATTGTTCACACACAATCTGAATGCAAAAGGACACTCACTACGAAGCTATACGACTCGTTGCACTTTCTCTTTTTTTCTCAACATTACAGCGATAATCCTTTGTTTGCTCTTGTGCGAAAATGTGAAAGTAATTTCAACGCGCACAATAATATACTTTATATATCCATTATGTATTGTGTGTGTGAGCTTAGGAAAAAAAGCTTTTCAATGAAGACGCTGCTCAAGAGAGCCACATGTGGAGAGATAAAATTAATAATCCGCCTAGATTCCAATCTCCTTGTCTTCTACTACTTTCCCACTCTTTTTTTACTTTCTCATTTTTTTCTACTTGACGTTCCCGATTGTGCACCAATAATATTCGATTTTTATATAAGTCAGATAAAGTCCACTTTGAGCGGATCTATAAAAAGTGACAAGTCCGGATAATATGTGAGTGCGGTGTACTTCACAAATCCTGTGAACACAGAGAACGTCTTGTTATGGATTGACAATTTGACAAAATCGATGTAATCATCAAGATGTTCTTATATGTGAACATAAAACACACAAGTTTATACGAGCGTGTGCCCTAATAATACGTGTGCTTCTTCAATTTTAAGCCTTTCTCCGATTCCCAGTAAATGTCAGGCCACATACGTATTTAGGTGAGTGTACTTTCCCCTGTCGAAATGGGAATGTACACGGCACTAATGGTAATAGCTTGTCATCTTCACGATTGAATCGAGACAGGGAAAGTAAGAGGGATAAGAGGGAATCAAAATAAATATAAGATGAACATGAAAAATGACGCGGGGATGAGTACAAACACATAGAAAAAGGCACCAAATACCCTACAAATATTCTTGTATGCCATTCTCCGTGTTATATCATCATTCTTTCATTCTTTCTGTATAAACATATAATTTGTGTGCATTTCTCGTGCTCCACAAGGATTTAGCTTTTCTCTAGTGAAAACAAATGCCACATTTTCCAATCGGATTTTATAGACAATAACAAGTTTGAAAACGAGCTTGTCACATCCTGTTACGAATATCAGTTTTCTTAATCCACTTTCGCGAGAAGTGATCAGAGACGAGCTTCTTGCTCCACCAGAGAGGAATCCCGGGTTTGCCAGAGTTCGGGAAATAATGTTGGTGATGTGATTAGTTCGTAGAGAGCCAAACGTTGGGAAAGGATTTCCGTTACAACTTCCTTTCCACTTCCGTGTGTGCTCTGAGTATATAAAGCTGCCGTAAAAGTTTTTTATATTCCAGACCACCTCTCTCCATTACACTCACAGTATCTTCCAGATTAGACAAATATTTGTGTACTCTATCGCAATAATAAGGGAAGCAAGAAAAAAAACTTTGTTTTACTTAATGGGCCGATCGGTCATGCCGCTTGTTGTGTGTGATATGGGAGAATGATGTAATAAAAAATGAGCAGGCAAAGCGGATCTTGTAGTTCTAATGGCTCTCTCTCCAATAATGTGCAGACCAGTTCAATCTGCTCACTGTTCAAATAGTCGACTCTCTGCCTTTTGTTTTCCTCTGCTTGCTGCAGAAAAGAGATGCTTAAACTAGCTCATAAAAAATTTCTTCACGATTCGAAATGACTAAGGCATGAAGGTATGGAGGGAGCAGTGATCCATGGAATGGAATGAGTTTATAGGTACGACTATCCAAACATATCGAAAATATCTTCGATCTTATCACTTGTCTAATGTTCCGCTTTCTCATAGCAGAATGACCGAGTTCCAAAAATAAATGTGGTTCACGTCAAATAACAAACTGAGTAGCGATCCTCTATATTTATAGGGAATCGATTTCCTAAAAAGTCTCTCCATCTTATTCTTATGCCATAGAAAATGGATACGACAAGTACAAGCGTTACATCCAACCTTGTCGAGTTGATGTATGGTAATAGAGACTACGTCAGGGCATCGATTAACTATAAACAAGCGCTATAAAAGTTTCTATTTTTACTCATGCTAATTTCTCTCTCGGCTAAACGAGGCTTGACTAAAAAAAAATAACTGCTCCTTCTCGAGTGACATCAACACGTAATATTATTTTGATCAACAGTCACAGCCAAAAACAGCCTACTCATCGTCATTTTTATGGATTCCTTGAACTTGTTTGATGGTGATGCGACGAGGAGATATGCGTGAGCATGAAACGATAGGAAAACACGCTTACTCCATAAGGGGAAACGGAAGGAAAAACTTTTCTCCACATTGACTACTCCAAGAAAGTATCTTTAGAAAAACTGAACCTCATAGATTCGTGCACGAACGGCATTCATTCATTCACCGTGTCGAATTGTGTGTGGGTGGCTTGAGTTTCTCAGTTTCACGTAAGTCACGAACAAGAAAAACTCGACTCTTTTTCCAAAGGTTTTTTTCTTTCTTCTCTGAGAGTACAAAGTTTGGTTGGAAATACAAACTTTGCTTTCAAAATGAGAGAGCACAAGGCATCCCATTCAATCTCGAGAAATCGTGTGAAACCTTCAGTTTTTATATGAAGATGAGGGGAAAATGTTTTCCCTCACTTTGACACATCCATGCGCACATAATTTTTTGAGTAGCAGACATTATTATATTTGTGTTAAGCTCGTTGAATATTTATTATTTTTTACGTCAACACAATCAATCTCTGTTAGCCCACGCACGGAGCCTTGAGCTTGAGATGGGAGCATGTGTATAATTCGATGTGTGAACGTTGCAGGAGGTAATAAATAAACTGATTTGCCCTCGAACTAAAATTTTAACGTGGTAGCCTTGATGTTATCTTGCCACTCATAGGCAACGATACAAGACATGAGAGCGTCAATTAGTTGCATGTACATTCGACATTCTGAAAGAGTGTGTGAATGAATGAAGCGTGTCAGGAAGATAAATCGGTTTCCCAATGAGATCAGACCTGTAATTACTGTCCGGATATTGTAACACAGGAGAAAGAGATTTCTCTCGGGAAGAATCAGAAGGAAATCTTATTGTGCTGTGAGTGAATGAGAATGCCAGCTGTTGCGCTCTCATATCTCATCATCCGTTCTAATTTCACTTAAGGCTGGATAATAACATGATGGTCACATAATGCTCAGACCCAAGCAAAGATTTGATTTTTTTTTTCAATCATAATGTTGTTGGTGTGGGTTGAATTCACAGAATTGCAATAAAGCTTAATTTGTCACCAATCATCAATCCCTTATTGATGCTGCGATGTTTTAATGTTTTATTCACGATGATATTACTTGGAGCTCAAGTTTCATGCAGTTGTAATCACAGAATTTTTTGAACGAGCTGCTCCCTTGCATTTTCTGAACTCAATGCCGAGAACTTGGAGCTCATCATGAAAATAACTTGTGACGTATTCAGCTTCAATCCAATTTCCAAACTTTTCTCCTCCGCATACATTCATCAATCGAGGAAACCCTCTGCGTTCTGCGACCGCGTTCAAACTCTTGTCGAAGAAAAGAGGTAAATTGCATTTCACAAATTGGGGGAGCGCGTGTGAGAGTGTCTTGAAAAGTTAGGCGAGTCTCCTTAATGACACGCCGAGACGTCTTTGAGATGAAACACGAAATATACTATGAACACACCAATTTCCCTCATTAAGGAAGGGAAAGTGAAATAGAGAAGCTCCTTTCTCCAAAAAAAAGTATCGTTCCAGCATAAAAATAACCACTATATAATGCTATGAAATAATTTTTTAAAAGAAGAGGGAAAGCGAAACAGGCTCTCTAATGGAGCGGCAGATAGCTCCATATACACGTCCAATAAAACAAAAAACAAACAGTATAGACTCTCCCTAATTTTGACCTTCGCATTTTAAATTATGAAATTTCCTCCAAATGTTGGAGACGATAAATTCAAGGTTCTGAGAATACATAAAGACACCACCACAAGGAGTTTCAGCATGTCAAAAGCTGTTTCATCCACAACCAAGAAGGGAAGAGTACACAAGAAATCTTTTATGAGAATGGATATGCCTCATCATCCCTACGTGGCTCATCAGTGTATTCAATCTTGGTATAAAGAAGTGAAAGTAAATGCACTGCCACACTGACTAAAGTATATCAAACATTTCGGAGGGGATCCCTTTCTCAGAGTGATTAAAGCCCCTCTCTCACTTTCACTCGCTCAACTTTCTCTCGCATCACTCCACACTCCACTCTTGTGCTTAATGACTCTTCAGACCAGAACCACTTAACTGTTTAGGCATATTATGACTTTCCATACCTGGCCGCAGAGCGTACATATTGTGTATGAATTTATAGCGAGCATTTAGAGCTCCTCATTCTCACATCATGTGGCTAATATTTCACTTTGTCTGCTCAACATTTCCCCGTCATTATATGTATCGCTTACTTTTTCGCAACGCAAACAAGACCACAAATGCGGACAGAAAAGGTGTATTGTACTCTTCAAGGATTTTCTCACAGATAGAGAGAGCTGATACGATGTTGCTGAGATTACTTAAATCTGTGGTTATATTCTAAACCACACCACTTCTCTACGGTGCTCATTACTCGCAAAAAAACAGGAGAAAGCAATACCGAGAATTTTTTATGAACAGGGAAGCAAAGAAAAAATGTTTTTTGTGGCTATAAACCTGTCTGCGCACTCCGACAAAGTTTGGATTCTCAGAGTAAGAAAAGGAATGAAATATTGACTTGGAAAACAATAGATTTACTTAATTAATGACTATACACATCCCAAATCCTATTCGCTCTAAAAAGGCATTCATTTGTGATTCGGAGAAAGAAACCTCATACAAGGAAATTAATAATGGTGCAGAGTAGCAAGACTCCAGCGATTGTCTTACCATGTGCGTTATCCGATTACACAATTTCCTCTCGAACAAACTCAAGCTGGAAACTTTCTTTTCCAAAAAATCATCAGAAAATAAATCCTTTTTTGTTCAATTAGAGAAGCCAGAGCGGATTTCATTTCATTTTCGAAGGTCTCCACAATTTAATACGAGCCTCACTGATGGCTTAACGAATCTCGGGAAAAAATGATAAAAAACTCAGGGTTTGTCACATTTTCAGGGATTTGAGGAAGAGAATGCAAGTCCATCTTGTTTTACCTTCAACAGGAAAACGTGTCCTTTGATAATGTCAGAGAGCAGAGCTCAGATCTGTACAAAGTTTACTTACTCCAAGATTACAAATAGAGTGGGCACACACACGCTCACATATTCGTTTTTATTGTATTTTTCTGCTTTCACTGAGTAGTGAAGCAATAAATGCTTCCTCTGGGAGACGGTTGCACGTGAACACTAGTGAATAGCACACACATGCCGATTGCCGACCTTGTGTCAGTCAGTAGCTCCAATATCCCGTCTACGACTAGGGGATGAGAGATGTGTGCTGCAGACAAAGACAGTCTTTATTACACTTTTCCCTCATAAATGAGCAACGTGCCGAGAGAAAAGTGAGACGCTCACTAGTTTTGTAGGTAACCTCCTTTCACCCATGCAACTTCCCGTTGCAACACCATGTTTTGATTAACGCAAGAAGCACTCTTCCACGAAAACGGGTTTCCACTGGACATAAGGATTTTCCTCAATTTAAAAGCTTATGCACCCTCCTCACATACGGTCGACTCGGAAATGTGTGTGTTTTTGAGAAGCGAGAAAATGGAATTTCCTCTCAAAATGCGCCTTTGATGTGTATCGACTTACCACGTAATTACACACAACACACTGAGCTAATATGTATATTAGGACCCGTTCCAACAAAAGTATCCCATTAAAAGCCCTACAAACTTTGCAAATACCACAAATTCACGCGTGTGCGCCTGCCTATGCTGAGGAAGGCTCAGGAAAATTCATTCTTTGAGCAAAAGTTGCCATAATGAATATAGCGATTACTGCGAGTAAAGAGCACGTTATTGGCTCAAGTTGGTTGAAAAGTTCAGTTACCTATTTCTTGCAAATGGATCAGAGAGAATGGGAATGTTTTCCAATAATTTCGCACCCCGAAAGCAAACAGTAACAAAGGGAGCTTTTGTTGCAAAGTTGAGAGCATTAAAACTCCTATTTATGAGGCAATATTTGATTTGTGTACACAAAAGAAAAGGTTACCGGAGAGCAGTTGGAGTTGAGCCGTGGCACGCTAGTCGCGTATGTCTTTCGAAAGAATCTCAAAAGTAGCTCACCACTCTCAATGAAAACTCGAAAATTATTATGGAAAACTGACTAGAGTTATTCTGTCGATTACAACGAATTCTGGTGAAGTACTCACATAAACTTTCTTTTAATGTCACAGACAGAGAAAATTACGGCGGACTTATGCATAATGGAAAGATGGACATGTAGCGCATTTTTGTGTGCCACACTACACCAATATATCTAGCAATTTTTGGTGAGGTGCATAGCTGAGTACTCGCTTCCATTTGGACGATTAACCTACTAATTAGACGACGTGGCTTAGTCCAAATCCCTCGTAGGTGCATATACTCCCACACATGAATTATGGATTTACTCACTCCACTTTTCTTCGACGATACAAGAAGTGAAGCCAAGCGTGGCCACGGTCCAACCTGCCGATGCGAAGGAGATAGGAGGATTAAATATTTTATGCATTTTTCTCCTTGGCAAAAGGCCTGTCGAGTGAGTGTGCGTGTTTAATGACAAGGTCACGAGAATGATGGGTGATGATAGGTCAACTGTGGAGTCCTCGAGTTGGCTGTTTTAACACTGCACAAATAGTTCAGTTTATTCAAGTGACCAGTTTTGTTGCATTTCGCTGGTCAATAGTTTTTTTTTCAAAATTGTAGGGCCAAGTTTTAAAGTCATTCAGAAGAGGTAGATTACATTTTATTATATTACACGTAAATGGTACACGGATAATACATATGTTATTGGGATTTTGACGTTTTTGGTGTTGATCGTACATCCGCAACGGGTGTAGGCGTCACGTTGTTTTTTGCTCACTGAATGAGTTCACGACAGGTGTAACACTGCTGCTTTGCCTTAATTAAGATGAACCCTGTTGTCTACTCCATATCATTCCGACACCATACCTAATAAAACTTGCATAAAACTTGTCTCTTTGTCTGGAAAAGTACGCGTAGAAAACCTTTGTGCTGAGAAACTCTTCGTATTACGTCAATCTGTATTGACGCATGCACAACCTTTGTTCTGACGAAGGTTTTTTGTAAGAATGTTGGACTCTTAATCGAGGTCCAGATGACAAATGCCGACAAAGAGTGACGGAATCATTGGTTTTGAGAGGCTTTCTATAAGAACCACGTTTAGAGTCTATTCCATGAAAACTATCTCATGAAAAGTAGAGAGAATCTTGGGCATTTTCCAGTGGCAGGCATGACACCGTCGTTGGTATGCACCAACAGGTATGCCGTTAGTGTTTCGTAAGATTTGTGACATAACAGCATGAGGACACGCTGAAATTAAAAACTTAATGGAAAAGAATTCATTTTGCGCCAGGAGCCAAGGTAAAATGACGACGTGCTTTCTCAAGAAAACTTTCACACTGAAGTAAAACCTCCATTTTTCCGCAGTCATCATTACCGTGAAACTTAGCTTCTGTAATATGTAATAAACACAAAAAAAGTATAATGTTGCGTCAATGAAAGTGTGGGGGGCTTAGCTTTTAGTAGTCCGCGACATGTAATTTTAACGCACTTCATGGGTTTAAGCATTCTCACATATTTGCGTGGTAATGATGCTACTTGAAGACGTTAAAAAATATTATTTTCGAGTCGGAGGTTTAGTTCCAAACAGGTTGTGTTGTTTTTCAAGTAGAAGCTAGCAGTAATAAGAATGTTGAATATTTTGAATTCTAAAAAACCGCAACTGACCTCAAGTTATTTGACTCAACTCATCTCTTGTCTCTTTCTCGTCAATGTTTTGTGATTCTCAAACGGACTACCTAAGAAGCGTCAAACGCTCACCAAAAAGAAAAGTCCACGGCCCGGGTTTGTGAGCATTTACGTAATTAGACATTTCTCAAATGGTCAGCCAGCACGCATTCTCGCCTCTTCAATTATTCAATACGAGTTCATTCTTAGGTACTTTGAACGCTCGTGTCGCACCAGAAGGTACGGCACGTTGTCGTTGAGTACACGCCTACTCAAATTTTTTGGAACTAATTAAATCTGCACACTCCGAGCGAGAGAGCGAGACGCGAGGCTCTTTTATAAACGGGAAAATTGCTTTCTCCAACATCTACTCAAGAAACCTCAAAAATGCTCTCTTATTATTGTGTATCTTAAAAACTGGAGCTGTTGTTTCTCATTCCAACTTTCTTGTCTCTCACGACTTTCTCTTCCATTAAAAAGTAGACTTCCTCGTTTGTCATAAGTTGGTCGTGTCCTGCACCAGGAAATTGCGAGCTATTTAATAATTTCTCGTGACATTTTGAAGCAAACAGGACTGTCACACACGGATCTCCCATCCTCGTGTAAGCTTCTTGTCGAAAAATATGTAATGCTGTCTTCTCTTCACCGGAAGAAGCTGTTTTGTATTGTACGGCCTGGGAGCAATCCGGATAAAAATCCGTGTATAAACATATGCCCACTTGTATTTGTTGGGGTCATTCTATCGACTATTCTATTGATTCTATCCGCTCTTGTGTGGTGTCCCCTTAAGCCTTCCTGTTCCAAGAATGCTATTTTCAAAGAGTCAGGTAGAGCACAGAGAAAAGCGGAAAAGCAAACAGCTCTAGTTGCTTCTAATGAGCACACAGATTATAGGCTGCAACAGTCTGACACAATAAAAGTAGAGTAGGTGAATTTCAGTCCATCTAAGAGGCTGGCGAGATGGTGCCTTAGGTGTATATTACCGATTACTAAAAAGTACATTACATTACATTTTATATGTACATTAGTACATATAAAAATTATTTCCGTAAGAAAATGTGTGGGTATACATCAAAATGTAACCAGTTGTGCAGATTTTTTGCAGGAAGACCATTTGCATTTTATGGAATCTCTTTCACACACAATTAGCCAAATGTAAGCAATCTGCGTGCTTTGTAGAGTGAACCAAAACAAAAGATCAACTGTGATATGATGATGATAATATGACGTGTATCGCAACTTAATACAATTCATGCATTTGCTCAAGAACTAATTATAATGTTGTAGGGCTCAAGCTTATTAGAGTGGAAAAACGCCGGTGTGCACAAGTTGAAGCATACTCATGTCAGTTCATTTATCCGGCCACCGTCAGTCTGAACGATAACTTGAACCGGTTTAAATGACGTTTTCAAAATCCATTTCCACCAATAAATTCCTGAGGGGATAAGGCAAATTTTCGATTATAGTTTGATCAAATTGAGCGAGTTCAAGGTTTGAGAGCTCCTCGAGCATGTCGCGACTTGATTATGCTAATACATGAACATAAAAAACGCAGAATCGACTTTTGAGTTTTCTTAGTTCTAGGACTTCTGTAATTTAAGAAGTGTCTTTATTTCAAACAGACGAGCGCCAGGACTTGCATTATCTTGTCTTCTTTGATCATCACCGAGAAAGGTCACCTCACTTTGAACATCACTAATTCATCCTGGGCTGACTCTTGCATACCAGAGGGAATGCACATTTGACATTTCGCTGACAGAAAAAGCTGTAGCGCTCAATCTAATTATTACTTCCTGCAGCGTAACCACCCGCTGACGCCCTTTAAAAGGCTGACCTTTAGTGCATTTCCTACTCATCCTGTATATGAAACGTACATTAATCCTCTTCAATATTTTTGCCAACTGAGAGACGGGCATTTGCAAACTTCAAACAAGAGCTTATATCTGTGCTGCCACTCTTTCCAACCTGACTTTCACGTGTGCCTTGTGTAAGCGATGGAATCAGGTTGACATTTTTGCAAGGCTGAGCCAAAAGAGACTGTCGGAGCAGGAAATTCTGGTTGACAAAAAGACAGGAATCCTTTTCCTGTCATCAAACAAGTTAATCAAGGAGAGAGTCCGTGAAAGGAGTACTTTGGAGAGATATGGGCACACGTCTGGTGGGACAAGCTGAGATGAAATCTGACTGACAAAGTGTATATAATACTTTGATAATTTCTCATACTCGTTCCACGCTGCTGACTGACAACATTAAATAAACATGCTAAACTAAACTTGACATATACTCTGTATGCTGTATACACTCAAGTTATATCACTCACCCGACATATCTGTTCTGACATTAAATAAACATAATTTACTCTCGAGACCGACGTGGAGAGAGGCAGGTGCTCTACAAAGAGAAGTAGAGTTATACTTTTTCTGAAAAGGATAAATACGACGGATGAAAGGAGAAGGCTGAGTTACAGCAGGAAAAACAAGCGAATCCTCCAGCTACACAGTTCAGGTGATTATACAACGGTGTTACATGATATTTACAACAACCCCATTCCAGTCCCTCCCATTCAATAGCAATTCTCTGGCCAATTCCTTTCTACACTATTTTTATGTTTTATATCACGCTGGAAATTGTAAAGGCATTCTACACAATTTTGGAGCATATCAAATCCGGGACATAGTGTATTTGATTTCCTGGTATTTCACACTTGTTACACTCCAAATGGTTTTGAATACCACTTTGGAATTGGGAAACAAAAAGACTGTATACTAATAGAATGATTGATAAAACAAGCACTTCACACAGCATTGCTACCAAATGCTTCTTTTGAATGAGTGCAAATATATATGTCTGATTTACTGCCACACATCCTTGTGACGTGAGCACCTTTCTTCAAAGTTAGAGAAACATCAGACATTACGAAATGATAACAAAATGTTATAAAGGAATTCTGGGGAAACGGAAGTTTATTTGGTTAAACTCTCTGACTTTGATTTTCAGTCCAATGTCAGTTTTCTTACAGTACTGATTATAGAAATTCTTGTAATTGCTGACTTTAGTAAGTAGACATTTTCATGTCATGTATTCCCTCATTATTTCTACATTTGTAGATTTCCAGTACCCTGAACTCGTGTTTGAGTAACTGATATTTCTCTGTTGATGACGAGAGTTTGTGTACATTTTTGTTTGTGATGTTTGGCAGTCGGAAGCTTTCTGTGCTCATTAACCTTATTCAAATGAGCTGTTAGTGAAATTCGAGCTTGGAAATCAATCGCTTTACGAGCAGTGTATACAAGCGTTGGGAAGGATACTCCAGTTAGTTTCAGCCAACAAAAATTGTCCTCATGCCTGCCTAAAATGTTTGTCTCGCGTAAACAATCCATGTATTAGTTCCTTACAATTAGTGAAACTCGGTTTTAATGGGCATTAGCAACGCTCATAAAAACTACCCATGCCTTTCAAAGGAACGGCTATTTGAGCAAATTCCTGTTACAGTTGTCAAGTCTCATTTCAGACAAAATTCATACTCAAAGTCCTCATCAAAGCGGTGTAGCTGTTACCTGCACTCATTAGCATAATTTCTCGTTGCCCCTCAAACTTGTCTTTCTGTCATCACATCATTCTATGCTGGAGTGTTTGTTTTACCAAAGCCGAAAATGACATGCTAACAGTCCTTATGATTTTACACAGATTCAAATATTTTTCAGCAAAGAGCTACGTATATTATTAAACAGCAACAAGTCATCTCTCATACAACACTGTCAAGCTTAAAAAATAGCACTAGCTTTACAGCTTTTAAAGTGAGTTCTCAAATCGCACTCAGTTTCCAACATCCCGATTTTCACATTCAAGAAAAGTCTGCGTATGACATGTGACGCATGATGCTCTCACTCCAATGTAGAAACCTGTGACAGTGCAAAGGTCCACATAATACGAAATGGACTTCTCTGGGAAATTGGAAATATTCAGAAACAGCAGGAGGAAACTGGTTCCTCCAAAATGTTCCCATCTGCTCCCTCCCATTCCGAAGTCATCGACATTGATTTCCTTACTTCACCATTTTTTTTAGACAAACGCCCGAAAAACACACAAAGATGTACATAACCATACACTTGTAGCAACAACAAACTTCTACTGCTTCCTGTACATTAGACCCGCATTATGATTTTTCTTCTCTGAACTTGAGAAGGCAATATAAAGTCGAGGTGGGGCTGAGAAGATACGCTGGGGTGAAAAGAGTTAAATGAACCGTCAACAAGATGAGTGTAGTTCATTTCGCGACTTTGAAAGCTCATACTTCACACCGGAAGGAGGCAGACAGAATCCATACGTCCCTCCATGAACTCGCGGTAATGTTGAGCATTTGTCTCTCGTGCTCGTGCCACCGTATCCCGTATCGCATTACATAACTCTGTAACACGCCAAATTTTCTTGGAAAAAATATCTTCGCATTTTGAGAGGAGACAAATTGTTTACACAATGCAGACAGAAAAGTAGCTTTTTTCCTGTCTTCAGTTTCAAGACGGAGAGAATCCAAAAAATGGAAATAAATGAGCAAGTAAGTGTAACATTGTGCGGAGAGACAAATTGGTGTTCGATTTTAGCATGACTTATTTATAGTAATAAACTGAAGTCTAAAAATCATGTTTTGGAGGGTGAAATTCTGAAAAAATCTTCTTCAATAAGAAGTCTTCAATAAGAAAAAAATTGAGTAGAATTATTCTCGCACATTTCTGACAGTTTTGCTCCCTCTAATTTTTTCACCTAAATTTCAGGCTACGTTTGCAGGCCAACTTTCTCTAATCACGTTGTGATCACATGTGCATTTAAGGTTGAAAGGGTTGTTGTAGTCAAGCTGTGTGTGATCGACTGGGGGAGCAAAGTGGAAAGTGTGGCAGAGACAAAGCGCTCCCCGATGATGATTGAGAAAGTGAAGCGGAAATTAAGTTTGAATAATTCATTGAGTGTCACGCCAAAAGGCCTTTGTTGTAAGTTGTAACACGGTTTCCCCTGACTTTCTCTCGCCAAATGTAGCGTTTAAACTGTTTATTGATGGGATGTAGCTCATTATTAAAATACAAAGGGAAAGCGAATGCAATTTGCCACTTCGTTTTACTCTCGCTTCAGAGAGGACGAGAGAGAAAGGAATCTGTGACTACTTGAAAAAAAGTGAATGAGACTACGACCACAACGACCTCTCACTCAAAGACCACTTACACGAATAGTTCTTCACATAAACACTTACCATCCAACTACCCACTGGAAAGGAGCGGAGAAAATTTATTTCAAATACAACATTTAATTTCCGGTTGTTCTCCAAACTTGGGCAGACAACGACGACTTGTCGAAATGACGTTCTTTATTCTTGGG